>PVKE010013014.1:0-12333 GCA_004027555.1 Craseonycteris thonglongyai
AACTGTATGTACCACGGTGAGCCAATCACAACAAGCAAAGGTTCAAAGGTTCTAATAGACCGCCTCTCTGACTCTGGCCAATCTGAGCAGGCTTTTTACTAGAACACAGTGTGGCTTCGGGTACAGAACATGTATAATTTGCATGCATAAAAAGCCTGCTTGGATTGGCTGAGTTAGAGAGGCGGTCCGAGCAGCCTTGCAGTGATTGGTGCGGGATCGAGTTGAAAAATTTGTTTAGCGGCATATTGAGATGTTTTTCGGGATATACTCGGCATATAAGACGACCCCCGATTTTCTGTTGACTTTTTTTCGTTTCAAAAGTGGTCTTATGCGCTGGAAAATACGGTAATTTGGTAGTACACGTGAAGATTCATAACAGAGCTATAGATGTCTCAAAAATTGGAGGATAATACAGAATTTGTGAAAGAAAGGGAAAAATTTAAAACAAATAGACTGGTGAAGGTAACATGAATAAGTCAGCCAAAGGAGGAGGGTCAACTGAAGATCTTACTTTTTGAGATACAAATTTCCCTGTGAGTTATAGTTTACCTACATCCCAAAATACTGATACGCAGTTTGTGCTTTGCTCATTTCCAAATATTAACCCATAAATTTTTAGGGGTCATTTCTAAATATGCAGGGTTCTATTAATCAGGATACACAGATAATTGTGGTGGAGAGACTGTTCCACAGCATGACCTCTGCCTGACCCTGCCTGACTGCTGGACCCTCATGCTACGTCAGCTAAATCCGAGCCAGAACAGACCCGTGAGTCCTGTAAACCCTCACAGAGACTGTCTAACTCCTCCCCTATGCCCCAAGCATGTTGGTTCCTTGAACAGGCCTTCACATTATGTTGGGCAAACAGGTAAGGCATTTTCCTCTTATCTGGGGCAGGTCATGCCCTAGTATGCCTATCCATCTGGCCCTGTTCGGTATAACCGTTTAGTGCCCGCCATGAGGTTCTGAGGATGTCCATGTCTTCTTGCTACCACCTAAGACAAGTCTCATATGTAAGTTACCCAATAAATTCAATTGCAATGCTGGAGATGTCAGCCTCTTTCTTTGGTTTCTCACCCTGAGAAATTTTATGTAACAATGGTAGATGATTGATTGATAGATAGATGATAGGTAGGTAGGTAGATCAATAGATAGAAAGATAGATAGATAGATAGATAGATAGATAGATAGATAGATAGATAGATAATTGATAGATAGATATAGATAGATTTGACTGGAGAGGAATTTAATACAGAGAATTAATTCCATGTGACTATGCACTGAGAAGCCAACTGGAGACACTGAGGCAACCCAGAGATAAGCAATAGCAGGAAGTTATTATTATTTGTAGGTCTGAAGGGACAATGAAAGGAGGTGGCTTTACTCAAGTTTACACCTGGAACCATCCTGAAGTGAATTAGAGCCCAGGTGAGGACTGCCTAACAAGCTGGGAGCCAAAAGAGGCTATTCACAGGAAGCAGGAAATGGTTTTGCCTTTTCTCCTCTGCCTTCCGATCTAAGGTCAATACTGTCAGTGTCTCCATTGGCTGAGAATGCCTGCATGCCAAAGCTCATGAAAGCCTGAGTATTGTATTCCTTTTTATAGGGGGAAGAGTAGGAGGAAAAAACTACAGAAAAGTAGACTACCTTTGCTATTGATTTGTGATTTTAGTGTATTGTGATCAAAGACTGTGGTCTGTATGATAATGATTATTGGTATCTGTTGAGCCTCACTTTATGACCTAGATACAGACAAGTTTTATAAAAGTTCCAAGTGTTGAAAAGAATGTGTACTCTCTGTCTTTTATATTTGATGGTAAAAGTGTGAAAGAAAAGGGAAAGAGAAATTAATGTTGATTCCTAGGTTTCTGGTTGAGTAACTGGGTGTATGGTGGTACTATTCACTTACATGAACTGCCTGCCACTGACCAGAATTTTACTTTGTGCAAATTATATAAAACTTTCTGGACTCAGTTTCTTTCTTATAAAAATGGATATACTAATAGATTATGTTTCATAGGATTGTTGCAATGGCAAAAAGTTAATATTTGTAAAATATTAGCACAGTATCAAAATAACTGTTCAATATGAGCTTTTACTACCAACTAGGACAGGGTTATTCAATCTTTTGGCTTCTCTGGGCCACATCAGAAGAATTGTCTTGAGCCCCACATAAAACATACTAACACTAATAACAGGTGATGAGCTAAAAAAAAAAAAAGGTTGCAAAATAAAAATCAGAATGTTTTAAGACAGTTTTTGAATTTCTGTTGGGCCACATTCAATGCAGTTTCAGGCCACGTGTGGCCTGTGGGCCACAGGTTGGACAAGCTTGAATCAGGATATCGTTAAAGAAGAAAAGGTTTGAGTTTGAAGTGGAAAATCAAAATTTTCTCTTGAGGCTCACTAGATTTGGGTTGTTTTTCAAGTTATCTTTCAACAGAGATGGTCTCAGTCACCTCAGCAAATACTGCTAAGGCTTGAAAGAGGATGGAAATAAGAGAAGACCACTGGAAGGTCAAAGACAACTTCCAGGAGGTGGCAGAATCAAGGGAAGATTTTCCTAAGGTGGGGAGAATGGACCATGGTTTAAGGCAGCAAATAAGGAGCCATTTCAGAGGGAGACAGAATAACTGTTTACATGTACTTTCCTGTTTGTTTTTGTTTTGCAGTGTTGCAGTGTGTTGTTGTCTGGCTTGGTTCTGGGTAAGGAAGCTGGTCATCCTCAGAAGGCTGCAGAAGAGCAGAGCTCTGGAAAAAATGGCTGCAATTCACAGAACAACATTAACTTACAGAACATTAACTTATTCTGTGTGTGACTTACCATATGATTAGTAAGCAAATTACTCTAGTGATAAATTGTTCAGAAGCCTTATTAAACCTTCGAGACAACAGGGAAAAGTGATTAACTTAACAAAGATTCATGAGCACATATGTTTCCAGCTTTGAGCTCCTATGTGGAATGCAGACTGAAATGATAAATTCTATAGTGTTCACAGTCTTGGAAGATTTTAGTGTATGATTATGCATGACAACACCTATTCTACAAGTTTGCACAGGCCTAGGAATTTTCTTATTAAGGTTGTTATGCAATCTATATTTTAACAAGGGCACACAAATGCAGGGAAAGAATATTCTCAGGCATATTAATCTCAATTTACAATTACGGGTCCCCCTTCAACTGGGTTAGTGCCAAATTATTTTTTCTTATAACAATACAGTGGTATGAGGGAAAGCATTCTTTTAAACTTAGTGTAGTTGGAGCCAGCTTTCATAAACCAGTTTTACATCTATCACAAATAAATTACAACCTAGATTCAATTATGAAGCCATTAATACATTTCACAAAAATAGACAAATTAAATTCTGTGGATAGATTTAATATGCATTTCTACCTTCTCACCTTCCTGGAACCCCACTAACACAATAAATGAAAGGGTACTTGAAGGTTTCAACTCGAATGGAGAGAGTTGGAGATCATTTTGGAAGTTGAAAAGTAGATGAATACATAGTGACAGAATAAGCAGAGCTTAGAAAACTGAATCCATCAAGCAATCAATAGAGAAAACTAGGAACTAATTTTATTTACAAAATATCCAAATATCTAGAAACTAAGAGAAGCAGGTACTTTTGGAAGTGAGGATAAAAGGGGTGTGCACTCAATCAGGAGGATTGTTAGAAAGTCTGTTTCAGGAGAACTTGGAATCCAAAACTCTTCCCCAAATCCGTGTAACATCCTAGCAACTGTTCCTTCCTTAACCGACAAAAAGTGATGGTTCATTTTCAGAATAAAGTAAAATTGTCTGTATGAAGAAAACCAGTGCAGCGAGGGTGAGGGAACTGTAAATGGCTGCATGCATATTTGTTGGGAGCTGGTCAGGAGCCTGAACGAAAAGGTTTCTGGGGGCCTGGATGGCAAGACCTCGTCTCCCTCGACCTCCTGGAAAGGACCGACCTGGGGCCTGAATGGCAGGGCCTCAGCCTCCCTTTCCCCTCCCCTTGTGAATATCTATAGAAAAGAATGTGTACCTGCAGCTTCGCATGAAGGTCAGACCAGTTGATTTGTTATTAGGCCCGGGGTTAAAAAGATATGTATGGGGAAGGGTCTGCTTGTTCCTGATAACAAATCTGCTTATGCTAATGAATAACCCACCCTGTACTTTAGGAATGTCTCTTAATCTCTTCCCTATTCCTTGTAGTGACATTAACTTCTGCTATATAAAGCAAGCAATAAAGCTATTCGGGGCTGCTCCTATTGAAGACAGTCGGCTGACAATCTTGTTTGTCTTTAATTCCCACCGAACTCAGGGACTTCATTCAGCCAGGCTGGTTCCTGGTACACATATTATTATAGCTTCAGAGACAATAACACATGACATCTGTTCTTCTCTGTTCTGAGCTCCAGGACACTGAATGATAGGCTTTCACCCCTGTGGCAGGACACTAGAAGGGTCTTTTCTGAGAAATATGGCTAGTTTACAGTGACAGACATGACAGTGGAAAGATACTGACATCAGAAGTTTTCCCATTAAAAAGCCTATCCAGGGGTGGCGAACCTTTTGGCAATTGAGTGCCAAAGTTTATGAAATAAGAGTATACTCGCTTGACTCGCGTGCCAACCCATCGAGTGAGATAGAGGTATCAATTATTTTTATGTCTATAACAGCATAAACAATAATTTTTTAAATGGTAGTCACAGCTCCACGTGTCGAAATAATTGCTCCGCATGCCACTTTGGGCACGTGTGCCACAGGTTCACCACCCTCAGCCTACGCTGATGCTCCTTTAAGTGAAGCTCACATCAGACCAGTCTCTCATATCCTCAGAGCTTCACATTCGTGTTTTAGTATTTCATTCTTAACTACTGTCAGTTACAAAGACTGAGATAGCTGAGGAGAGCCATTAACCTGGAAGATAGAAAATAAAATAAAGAGGGATGGGAGTTAACACTGTGGCAAGCACCTTGGGGCTAAAAGAAAAAAAGGAAGGAAAGAAGGAAAAAGAAAAAGAAAAAGAAATGTTAAAAGCTCAATGAAAGAAGCTACTGTGACAATGAGTCAGGGACAGAATGCTACCCTAAAATAACTCAACGAAACATAAATGGAACATTACCAAACATAAAGGAGGTGTTGGAAATTAAGTACAACAGCAGAAATGATAATTTTCAATAGAAAGGTTGAAATATAAAGTTGAGGAATTTTCCCTGCAAAAAGAAAAGGAGATAGAATATAGGAGACAGAAAAATCAAGACAATTAGGATATGATCAAGGAGCATTAGCACTGAAAATCTACAAAGTAGTGCCTCATATAAATCTCCTTGGCCATGACTACCATTTCAGTGCACATCACTGCAACCCCCTAAGTGCCGTGCCTAAATCTCTCTGCAGAGGGATTTCTGTAGCCACCAGATCCTCTATACTTGTGTTGGACATTGATTTTCCCTGTCCTTGTGGGAACAGCCTTCAATGGATGATTGACAGGAGTTGGCTGTCAATGACTCATAAAAGTACTCTAGTTCCCTTGCACCCCAGTTGGGATAACTCTAGTGCATATTATTCACTTGCTCCCAGAACACTCCAGCAGGATTTTACTCAATAGTCCAAAGTACTGATTTGCTCGATAATGAACATTTTTATTGGCTCCTTTCAATGCTGTCTCAATTCTCTACTCCTCTACTGATGTTTCTGATACTCATTTGTTTTTGTCTTTTGTGGGTTTTCTTTTTTGCAAAGTTTTATGGTTTCATTAACACAAATATAATGTGCACACAAGCTCTCTGTTTATTTTTTTAGCTGTGCAGCCTGGCATTGGGATTGGTGATGATGGCCATCTACACTGCTCTTTCTACAGTGGCTTTGCAGTTTTTGAAGATCTGAGCAATCTCATCACAGTAAGACATGCTGAACTGGGGAAGCCGGGATGGCTCAGTGGGTTAAGTGCTCACTTTGCAGCCCCGGGACCCAGGATTGAATCCAGGCCTCGGCCTGTGCGGACCCATGTGCTGAACTAGGGAGCTCCCCCAGTTCAGTTCTCTCTCTGTCTCTGTATCTCTCTCTCTCTCTCTGTCAAAAACAATAAAAATAAATAAATAAATAAAATAGTACTTATCTTAAAAAAAAAAAGATATGCTGCACATCGGCAGCACTTTAAGCTCCTTGACACTGTGAACCTGGAAATACTGGAAGCCACAGGGCAGCACACGCTTCGTTTTCTTGTTACTCTCATAAACAACGTTGGCATCACGATCTGGCGCTTGAATCTTCTGAACAGCCTACTGTCACTGCCTCTGGGTTTCCTTCAGTTCCATTGAATTTTGACATACGGTATCAATCTGACTGGTGCTGGATGAATTTCTTGGTTGTCTTTTTGATGATCTTGGGCTTCATGAAGGGTCTGAGGGGAGCCATGATGCTGAGTAGGAGATGGCTGCCACCTTCGTAGGCAACGCTGAGGAAGAGAGCCTGATTGCTGTTGCCCAGGATCAATCCCCCCTCCACCCACACACACACACAAAACTGTGCACTCAGAAAAAGTGGGGAGGGCAACGAGAGAATGGGGGGGGAGGGGAGGAATAATGATCTGAGCTTTCAGACTGATACATTTACCAAGTGAAATGAGACTCGGGTTAATGCAACAACATCGTGAAATTTCAAACATCGAAAGCAAACAAAAGATCCTGCAAGACGATAGAGGAAAAAGAAAATTATCTAGGTCATATACATAGGATCAGCAATTACTGAGCATAAAACTTAGATAAAGGCAATTGTTCTCTAGTCATTGTAGTAAGTGGTCATCAAAACTTGGTTTTTATTTTATTTGACTTTTAAAGATTTTTTTTTTTATTGTTTGAGAGGAAGTGAGAGAGAGAGAATGCAGTAGAGCCCAGAGCAGTCTCCCTATTTATACATCATTAGTTGTGTCATAGTTTCATTCCACATAGGTGGATGTGGGGTCACATGGGGTAGAAACCAAACTTGACCTCCCCACAAGGGAAGTGAGAACCTTCACCGCGAGCCATCTCAGTGGTTACCAATTGTGCCGCAGTTCAGCATATGGGGCTTGATTTGGCCAGGGTTGGGAATTGAACCCTGGACCTTGCCATTGCGAGGCAAGCGCACAACCTGCTGAGCTATCCTGGCATCCCCAAAACTTGGTTTTTAACTCATTTAATCTATCAAAGTCAATTCCTCTTAATGAACATGCTTTTGCAAGTGAACCATTCAGCATTGGTCCCTTGCTTTTGAACACTGGCTATTCAGAGATGGACTCGCTCCAATAAACACCCAAGGAACCACTATCCTACAGATTATGGCAACCCACTAAAGCCTCTGAAAGTCCACCAGTCCCTGAATGCCATGCTTCCCAATAACCCCAAACAATCTTGTAGTCAGCTCTGCTTGGGGAGAGTGAGCATGGCCCTTTCTTTCTTTCTTTTTTTTTTAAAAAAGATTTATTTATTGTTTTTGACACAGAGAGAGAGAGAGATACAGAGTCAGAGACAGAGAGAAGGGGGAGGGCCCAGAACAGTCTCCATAGTTGCACATCATCGGTTTTTCCACATAGTTTCATTCCACAGGTGGGAGGTGGGCTTGGAGCTGCACAGGGCAGGAACTGGGCCGGGATCTTGCCCTGGTGAGAACTGAACTGGGAGCACTCCCCAGTTCAGCATATGGGTCCACACATGCTGGGGCCGGGATTCGATCCTTGGTCCTCAGGGCTGCAAAGTGAGAGCCTAACCCACTGAGCCATCCCGGCTTCCCCTGAGACTGGCCCTTTCTGTAGCAAGCAGTAAATTAACCTTTGTCTTTTCATTTTAGATATTTGTGGTGGTCTTATCATCCTTTGACATAGATTGATTTTTAACTTCTGAAAAGGAGCATTGGAAGCTACAAAGCAATGGAGAAAGGCTTTCAAAATTCTGAAGAAAAATAGTTAATAACCTAAAATTCTATACCCAACCAAGCCAAACTATCATTTAAATATGAAATTAGGAAAATATATTTTCAGACATACAGGATCTTAAACAATTTACTCGTCCTTTTTGGGAAGTCACTGGAGAAAAAAAAGCAAGAGAAAGATGTAGGTTACTGAAAACAAGAGAGCCAATATACGGAAAAAAGCAAAAAACAGCTTCAGGATGATGGTGAAGAGAGTCCCAGGATGGTAGTTATACCCCCAGAGCAAGCCAGTCATGTTGCAGCTTGTATCAGTTATTTGGTACTGCATAACAAATCAACCCAAAGTGCAATGGCTTAAAACACCCATCTAGTGAGCTCTACGTTTTACTGGGCAGTGCCAGCTGATCTTAGCTAGGCTCACCAGGCATCTGTGGTGGGTTGGTAGTTCAGCTGGGGATGGTTGGTTCCAGATGGCCTCACAAATGTCTGACAGGTGGCTTGGTGGTTGGCAGGGATCCTGGGGGTGACAGGGTTATGTTTCTATCTTCATTCCACAGGTGAGCCTTGTCTTCACATGGCAGCAGGCCTGTAAGAGCTCAAAGCACAAGGACTTTTTTAACCTCTACTGTGTCATGTTTGCTAATATTTCATTGTCCAAAGCAAATCATCTGAATAGAAATTTCTTATAAAGGACTTCTTTGGTACAGTACTTCTGAGCTCCTCAGAGTATCAGGGATTGAGAATATTTAATAACGACTTGTTGGTTGACTGATCAACATTAAAAAGTATGGATATAGCCAGTAACCTATAATTATATCAACAAGGCTGTACAGTTGTATATAACTGTAGTTAAATACATAGAAATAGTAACACACACACACACCCGAACACACACACACACACAAATGTACATTTAGTAAAAGCAGAAGGAGTGTCTTGATCTTCTTTGTTTTCCCACAGTGGCTACAAAAAAAAAAAAAAATGTACACTGTAATAACTATATAAATGGATAAACAAATAAAGTCCACAATGTCTACTTTGATAATAATCATAGATACTGTTTATTAAGCATAACTGTAGGCCGACCATTGAGCTACATACTTATCATCATTTTCTCATTTAATCCTCACAATGATTATATATGAGCAGTTTTTTTTATTATTATTATAACTGAGATCATAGGACCTAGAAAATTAAAATAAGTAGTCCACAGCTAAATGGCAGATCCAGGATTCAAACCCAAGATTAATCCCAAAGCCAGTGGTCTTTACTAAGCAATACCAAGCCAAGCCAAACCAAACCGAATCAGACCCCCTCTAGATGAGAAGGTGTTGAAATTTCTCCAATAAGATATTCCCCTCTAATGACTCAGTTGTTTCTGAAAATGAACTATAAAATTAGCCTATTCTGCAAGAGCAGAAGTTAAAGATGTCATTGACAAAATTAACAGAGGGAGGAAAACAGAAGGCATTTAGAGTAGAGCTTGGGACAAAATAAAGTACATGGCCCAGAGAAAATATTCACATTTTAAAAACTTATTCATAAGTTAGATATAACCTTGAAAAATAGTAGACAATTAGAAATTACTTGTTAACAAAAATGGGAGGTTGCTTGTTGGCCCCAACTTCTATTTATTATAGATAGTAAGAAGTAGTGAATGAACAGTTTTGTTTTTTTTTAAGATTTATTTATTGCTTTTGACAGAGAGACAGAGATACAGAGTCAGAGACAGAGAGAAGGGGGAGGGCCCAGATGAACAATTTTTTTTTTTAATACAATCAAAATTCTAGGTTCACTCATCCTATAGGAATATTTTGTATATGACCAATGCATTGTTAGGCAAAAGAGACTTAAACAGTTTGAAGACTTAGGTGCCACTAGCAAGTTCATTATCCAGTGGAGGAGCTGAGTAGTCTACACACGGCTGGGGGAGAATGTTAAGTCAAATGAGGCCCAACCTGGTGGGTTCTGCCAGCCAGGCAAGAATATTGGACTGATGGCAGTCAAATGTGAGCTTTGGGCCAGAAAAGAGTTAAGACGTCACTCTATGCCTGGGCTGTAAATGCGACCATATTTTGTGTGTTCACCACTGAGTAAGAGAGATGTGGTAACCAGAGTCCTTCATAAGATAAGATAAAAAGCTTAAATAAATTTATCAGAGTTTCTCTGAATATGATAAGATAAGGGGTTTAGATGACAGAGGGTGAGGCAGCTGCTGAGTAAGAAGAGATATACATACTTTTCCAGAGATAAAAATGTTAATTACATGAAAAGTTTTGTGTGTGTGTGTGTGTGTGTAGAATTATACGTGAAAAGTCAAATAGGAACCCCTAAGCTGGCTGGCAGAGCATTCATGCGATAATGTCAAAAAGGATTTTAGTTTACTTTAAATTTTTTTATTTTTCTTCCTAATTGAACGAATAATACATGCATATATTTTCCTTGCAAAAATGATCAAAGTTACAGGGCAAAAGTCCCCGTTGGCCATCTCCCAACTGTATCCTGCCCAAATCTGAGCATGATGCAAAAAAATAAAAATAAATAAAACTGGCAGTAATAATAACACGAACCCCCTTTTATTAAGCAGGTACTGTGCTAGACTGTTTGCACCTACATTATTAGCTCATTCAGCAAATGTTTCATGAACAACTACTAGGAGCCAAAGACTAAAAATACAACAATGACCTCAAAGAATTTGTAACCACTTCCAAGCCTGGCATCGTTTTCACCATAAACTGATAAGGAAAACAAGACTCAGAAAGATTAAGCAACTCACCCACGTTTACTGAGAGATAAGTGGTGGTGCTGGGATTCAAATCGTAATCTGTTTGTCTTCGCTACTACCTAACTGTTCTCAAATCATTTGTTTTAAAAACAGAAGTTTTTCTTTTAGAAGTCTTTTTAAATATGTTTAATAAAAATAAAATTATCACATTACAGCTCAATGCAGAAACAAGACAAAAGTGGAATCATGTTGGTTCATTCAATGGCCTATCCATAAAAAAAAAAATATATATATATATATATATATATTTCCATCAAGAGGACTGGGAGGAGGAATCAAACACATGATGATAGAAAGTGAGCTGATTCTGGGTGGTGAGCACATAATGTGAAGTATAGACAACATAATGTAGAAGTGTACACCTGGAAACAACATAATTGATATCAATTAGTGTCACCCCAATAAATTTAACAACAACAACAAAAAAGAACTAAAACATCAATATTATAAGGAATTACATTTTAGCTCATTATAATGTACACTTTCTGACAATTATTTGCTGTTTACCATTAACACAGGCTATCCTAAAAAATAAAAAATAAAAAAAAAAAGAACTGGAAGAAATTGCTTAAGGATTAATACCTCAAAGGCCCAAGTGTCTTGCTTTAGGGACAATTGCCAGGCACTAATGTTGATAGAGATCCTCATTGCTATGGATCCCAAACCTGAGAATTCCTGGAAATTAAAGATTACTGCCCCTCTCTCACTACCCCCAAACTCACTGAGGCTCTGAGATCTAGAGTTAAAGCTGGGGGCATCTCACTGCCTGACTTAAATCAGTATTACAAAGCCTCAGTAATCAAAATAGCTTGGTATCGACAGAAAAACAGATACACAGACCAATGGAGCAGAACTGAAAACCCAGGAGTAAGCCCACAAATATATGGGTAGATTATTTTCAACAAAGGAGTGAAAAATATACAGTGGGGAAAAGAAAGCCTCTTCAGCAAATGGTGCTGGGAAAATTGGAAAACCACATGCAAAAAAATGAATGTGAATTGTGATCTGTCACCATATACCAAAATTAACTCAAAATGAATTAAAGACCTCCAAATGAGACCTGAAATAATAAATTGCATAGAAGAAAACATTGTTACTAAACTCATAGATCTGGGGGTTATGAACCTGACATCAATGGCAAGGTAAGGAAAAGCACAAATAGATGAATGGGACTTTATCAAACTAGAAAGCTTCTGCACGGCAAAGGAAACCATCAACAAAGAAGAAAGGCAACCAACCAACTGGGAGAAAATATTTGCAAGCAATATCTCTGATAAGGGGCTAATATCAAAAATATACAAAGAACTTGTACAACTCAACAACAAAAAAAACAAGCAATGCAATTAAAAAATGGGCACAAGACCTAAACAGACACTTCTCTCATGAAGACATATAAATGGCCAACAAATATATTAAAAAAATGCTCAACATCACTAGCAATTAGGGAGATGCAAATAAAAACCACAATGAGATACCATCTTACACCTGTTAGAATGGCTATAATCAACAAGACAAGGAACAGCAAATGCTGGAGAGGCTGTGGAGAAAAAGGAACCCTCATACACTGCTGGTGGGAATGTAAACTGGTACAACCACTATGGAAGGCAGTGTGGAAATTCCTCAAAAAACTAGGAATGGAATTGCCATGTG
>PVKE010013015.1:0-24913 GCA_004027555.1 Craseonycteris thonglongyai
CTGGATAAAGAAGATGTGGTACATTTACACAATGGAATACTACTCAGCGATAAGAAATGCTGAAATACAGTCATTTGTGACAACATGGATGGACCTTGAGACCATCTTATTAAGTGAAATAAGTCAGACTGAAAGAATCCGGAAACATGACTTCACTTACAGGTGGAATATAAAATTGAAAGTAACAAAGAAACAAAAAACTTATGGACACACTCAATAGTTTGGTGGTTACCTGAGGGTAAGGGAGGAGAGGAGAGGGAGACTAGGAGTTGGGTGCGGAGGGAGGGGGTAGTTGGGAGTGAGCACCAGATATGTGGTGATGGAAGGAGAGCTGATTGATTCTGGGTGGTGAGCACATAATGCAATGCACAGATGATGTAGTGTAGAGTTGTACACCTGGAAACTATGTTGCCAACCAATGTCACCCCAATAAAGTTAACAATAAAAATAAATAAATAAATAAATAAATAAAAGAATAATAAAACAGAAGACACTAATTTCAGAACAAAACAAAACAAAACAAAAACTCTCCCTTGGTGACGAGTGAGAAGCAATTCTAGTACAACTCTATTGTGTTTAGTGATTTCTCTTTACCATGCAGCCTTCCACTCATTCTCCCAATCTGGAAATATTTGACCAGACTTACATAGTGGGGACACTTTGTGGATGTCCAGCATTTGTGGGTCACCATCCTGAAATGCCTTACTTCCCCTCCTTTTGCTTCGATTTTTCATTGCTACCTACACTTCAGGTATAAGCCACAGAATCCTTCCTATTATGTAGGCCTGGCTACTTCTAGTTCCAGTCTAATCTTTGCTGCCTAGTTTTTGCTTTAATGTCTCAATCTTGTTAGTGAAATTTAAAACTGTCTTTCTAGTAATACCAAGCCTGTTTGACTCAGTACCTAGATTTCTCTTTCTGATGGCTGTGTCCTGGCAAAACTCCCTCAGATCAATCCTGGCTTCATGGAATGGACCCAGGAGATTATTGCTTAGGCAGCAATAATTTTTTACACTCTATATCCCCAATGCGCCGTCATCCAAATGTCTGCTTATTTCCAGTCATGGAAAGCTTTCTTCCTCATGAAAGTGCCTGGCCATTATTGAAGAGTAATAATAGCATTAAAAAAAAAAAAAGTTATTCTCCAGATTTTTAGTTAAAGTTAGCTATCCTAGGGGATACCAGGATGGCTCAGTGGGTTGAACACTTGTCTTGAAGCCCCAGGGTCTGAGGATCGAATCCTAGCCCTGGATTGTGTGGGCCCATATGCTGAACTGGGGTGTACCTCCAGTTTGGTGCTCACCAGGGCGAGCTTTCTATTAGGGAGGCCCCCATTTGGCTCACACCCTGGGCATGCCTCCAGTGTGGGAGGCCCCCAGCCAGTTCCTGGCCTGTGCAGCCCTGAGCCCACCTATGGAATGGAACTATGTAGAAAAAAAATGACATGCAACTATGGAGACTACTCTGGGTTTTTCTCCTTCTCTTTGTCTTTCTCTGTCTTTCTGTCAAAAACATTAAAAAACATCAGCTATCCTTTACTTTCTGTCCATTGGTTCTTCCAGAATAGTGTTTCTCAGTGTGGTCCCAAGACCAAGCAGCATCAGCATCACCTGAGCACTTGTTAGGAATTCAAATTCTCAGGCCCCCACTATAGATCTACCGAACAGAATCTCTGGAGGATGGGGCTCAGCAATCTTAATTTTTATAGGTGATTCTAGCAATTCTAATGTACTCAAATTTGAGAACTCCTTCATTAGAAACCAAGAATCCTGAACCAACTTTCCTGGACACATTTAGCTTGATCTGAGGTTTTTAGTCACATTGATTCTACATTCTGCTGGTCCAATTTCCAAAAGGCATTTTACTGTTTCCAATATAGTTTATCTCTTGGGCTAAGGGCATAATCATTGGCTGTATCCTTTTGAGAGGTGAAAATAAGTGAAGCTTTCAGGGTTTTGTTTTGTTTTGTTTTGTTTTAAAGATTTATTTTTATTGTTTTTTTGACAGAGAGAGAGAGATAGAGAGAGACAGAGAGACAGAGAGAATGGGGAGGGCCCAGAGCAGTCTCCATAGTTGCCAGCATTAGTTTTCCACATAGTTTCACTCCACAGGTGGGCACGGGACTGCGCAGGGCAGGAACTAGGCCAGGAGCCTCCGCATAGGCCCTGGCAAGAACTGAACTGGGGGCAACTCCAGTTCAGCATGTGGGTCCGCCTGGGCCAGGGCCAGGATTCGATCCTCTGGCTCCAGGGCTGCAAAGTGAGCACTTAACCTGCTGAGCCATCCCAGCTTCCCCGGTTTTGTTTTGTTTTGAATTTTTAGTTATAGAAATTATAATTAAGGTTTTCCCAGAGATAAAATGTTTTTAGGCAAATTTTGACAACTTTTGGTCAGTTATAGAAAGCAGCCAATATATTTCTAGTATAAACCCAGATCATTAGTTTAAGTACTCAGTGTATCCTATACATATTTGGTTTGGAAAGCATGAGAGATATGATGGTTAGTTTTGGTCAACCTCAAGCTGGCTAGTCAAAAGGACTTCAGGATAGACATGGAAATTATTTTGAACTTTGACAGATGGTAGAAATGCAATTTTTTCAGGCAGAAATAGGGGTGAGGACCATGTTGAAGGTAAAAGTTGAGATAATAAAGGCTCTCTAGTTCATTGAGTCAGAACAATGGTTTTGGAATCCAAATGCCTGGAATTCTACTTCAGCTCTGCCACTTACAAGCTGTGTGACTATGCTTCACATGTGTAAGGTGGGAGTCACAGTGTTAGCTCCATCTCCTGGGAAGAATTCTAAGATGGAATCATGAGTTCTGCCCCATGGCTTGCATGTCTCTCCCTTTGAGTACTAGATGACATCAGTGAATACGAGAGCTGTAAGGAAAAAATCCAGCCATTGTTAAGATAGTGAGAACAGTTACATGGCTGGATACTTTTTGGACTGCCTTTGTATGGTAGAATATCACTCCTGCAATTATTAATACATCATTATTAATCCATTGCCTTGGAGTTAATCAGGGAGAGATAATCCTGGGTGAGCCCGACCTAATCAGGTAAGCCTAACCTGGAAGAAGGTGGATCCCCAGAGAAACTCTCCTGCTGACATGGAAGAAATCAGACAGACCATGAGAGGGAGCCACATGGCAAGAACCTGAGGGTGACCTCTGAGAGTTGAAAAGCTGTCCCCAGCTGAGAGCCAGAAGGAAGGCAGGACCTTGGGCAATGTGCTGCAAGGAATTGAACTCTGCCAACAAGCAGCAAACTTAGAAGAGTACCTAAGCCTCAGATGAGACTGCAGCCCCACCTGACACCTTGGTTTCAGCCTGTGAGACCCTGAGCAGAGGACCCAGGTAACCTGGACCTGGACTCCTGACCAGGAAACTGTGAGAGAATAAAGTAGTGTTGTTTCAAGTCATGAAGTTTGTGATGATTTGTTATAGAACTATCATCAATAGAAAACTAATGAACTACCTCAGAGGGTTGTAATAAAAAAATGCTTCTACAGTAGTGACCATAGTGCTGAACATATAGTAAATGCTTAATTGACCCTACTTAAAAATGTGAGAAGTGATTTTGGATGACCAGATTTGAGAAAGTAAGGCAATGTGGGCCAAAGGCCTTGTCAGGAAAAAAGGAAGTTACTTGTTGCTTTGTGAGGGATCGTGGTTAGTGTTGCAGATGTGGTCAGATGGGAGAAGGCCTCAAACCCTGTGCTCTTTGGGGGCCCTTTGGGAGTACTGGAGAGATGCATCAAGGACCAGTGGCAGGGAAATTGAGACACCAGTGGAAGAATCTGCAGTGAAGTAGAAACTAAGAATTTCAATCGTTGGGTCAGGGAGCATTTTCCCCAGTTAGGAAGATGAGATCTTGTCTGTGGGTCATTGTGCCAACTGTAAGCCCTGACAAGGAAGTGTTCAGTAAAGACTACTTCTTTACCAGCTGAGTATTGAGGCTGAGTTTCTGAGGCTTTCTCCCTGCTCCACCAACAAAAGCCTGACTTGGCACTTGCATATGTCTTTGCCCCATACTCATTTTGCCAATCAAACAGATCTCATTGCCTGCTGTCTGACTAGCATCTTGCTAAAGACCTCATCCTGAACTATCCCATCCAAACCTAACCAGTAATCCCAGTTGATTTTGATCTCTATTGGGTCAACAACAAGCATGTTCCATCACTGCCCTGGTCCTACTTGATTGGGTTCTTGTTAATCTGACTCAGCAGGGCTCTTTCCCAAACAGAACACATTTTGAAGAGTTGAATGAACACAATTAATTGGTGGCAAGCTTTAAGATGGTTTGAATTTAGGAGAATCTCAAGTGGAAGAACATTGATTAAACTGTCAAACTTACTTATTGAGAACAAATGACACACAAATTGCTGGACCAGATATTACAGAGATTCAGAGAGTGAGAGATATGACTGACCTCCATTCATCCTATTTGTGAAATAAGATATAAAAATAGATTTATTTTTATTGTTTTTGACAGAGACAGAGGCAGACAGAGACAGGGATGAGAGGAAAGGCCCAGAGCTGTCTCCATAGTTATACATCATCAGCTTTTGACATGGTTTTGTTCCACACAGGTGGTTGGGGACTGCACAGGGCAGGAACTGGGCTGAGGCCTCCCACATGGGAGGTAAGCCCCCTCGAGCTGTGGGCTGAACTGGGGCCTCTCACATGAGAAGTTCACCCCAGCAAGAACAGAACTGGGGCCTCCCACACAGGAAGCACACCCCAGTTCAGCATATGGGTCCCCTGGGGCCAGGATTTGATCTTCAGTCCCCAGGGCTGCAAAGTGATCACTTAACCCACTGAGCCATCCCAGCTTCCCCTGAAAGTAAGGTATAACATAAGGAATTAACAACACAAATCACACGTAATAACTTAATATGACAAAACTAGAGATATTATAAGAGAGTATGTGGCTGATTACCAGATGGATAGTCTTAACAGTAACTTCTACACAAGTTCTAGAAGGACCAAATTACTGTGGATTTTTGGATCAGGAAATATCATGATGAAAGAGAAAATGTTTGATCTGTATTTTAAAGATTTATTTTTATTATTTTTGATAAAGAGAGAGAGAGAGAGAGAGAGAGAGAGAGACAGAGACAGAGACAGAGACAGAGACAGAGAGAACAGGGAGGGCCCAGAACAGTCTCCATAGTTGCACATCATTGGTTTTTCCACATAGTTTCATTCCACAGGTGGGCACGGGGCTGCACAGGGCAGAAACTGGGCTGGCGTCTTACCCTGATGAGAGCCGAACTGGAGGCACTCTCCAGTTCAGCACATGGGTCCACACAGGCTGGGGCCAGGATTCGATCCTCGGTCCCCGGAGCTGCAAAGTGAGTGCTCAACCCACTGAGCCATCCCGGCTTCCCCTTAATTTGTATTTTAATGTATAGGTGGTGTTATGGGCTGAAGTGTGTTCCCTAAAATTCAGATGTTGAAGTCCTAACTCCCAGTACCTCAGAATGTGGTTACCGGTATATTTAGAGAAAGGGTCTTTAAACAGATAATTTAAGCACTCACTTTGAAGCCCCAAGGACCGAGGATCAAATCCTGGCTCAGGCCCAGGCCGACCCACATGCTGAACTGGGGTGTGCTTCCCGAATGTGGTGAGGCCCCCAGTTCAGTTCAAAAAAATAAAATAAAATAAACAGATAATTAAGTTCAAATGAGGTTATTATAGTGGGGTCTAACCTATTTCAACAGATGTCCCCATAATAAGAGCAAATTAGAACACAGGCACAGATGGAAAACCATGAAAGGCCATAGAGAGAAGAGGACCATCTACAAGCCAAAGAGAGGCATTAGAGGAAATCAGTCCTGCTGCTACCTTGATCTTGGACTTCTAACCTCCAGAACTGTGAGAAAATAAATTTCTGTTGTTTATGCCCCCTAGTTTATAGTGCTTTGTTATAGCAGACCTAGCAAATTAAGACAAACAGTACCTGGTATCATTTTCCCTTTAAATGCAGGGAAATTAATTGATTCTCCATAAGAAGGAAATAAAGGGGGCATAGAAGAGAGTGGACAAAAACAAAAAGATGAACTTCAGGAAATGATATAGATAAAAACAAATGAGTAAGAAAATGTGGACAGTGGTTGCCATGATGAACCTTTGCTGAGGGAAGAGTTCCAAGATTACTTACTCCAGTAGAGATATCCTTATTTTGAGTCAATGGGAGAGATAACTTTATAAGCTCATAAAAAAAAGGCAAAGAAGTGGGCGGAAAGGACTTCCAGGGTAATCCATGAAGATAAAAGTCAAAGGAAATGAAAAGCACCATGGAGGGCTCAAGTTAGTGAAGGCAGAAGAATATATTATAGAATGGGAAGTAACATGAGTCCCGAGAATAAAGGAAATAAACATTAAGAATCTAAAGAAGTAAAAGGAGTTAGAATGAAGCCTAGGGGGACTAAAAATAAACCATTATACATATGGGCCAAGTGTTATTTAAACCAGAAACATGTCATTGAGATAGCATTAGATCCTCTCAGGTTAGAGTCACAGTTTATCGGGATCAGAAAAAAAAAGAAATATAGTGTATTTTTAAAACAAGGAACAAAGTAATATGGAAAGAAAGATTGAATTCTGGCCTCTACTTTTTAAGACTTACCTGGATCCTCTGAGCCAATAATTTCTCCATTTTGTACCATTTGAAACCAACCAAAATAATAAAATATGGATGGAGGGAAGAAAAGTGACATATTCCTTTTTGTCTATGTTGAATAGATTAGATATAATTTACCCAAGGTGTAGCTTATGGACAAGCCAGTCACCACACTGTACCTTTACGGAAACTACACAGCCTGTGGCTCCTACTAAGAGGGTGGTCATGTTCCACACCATGTGATCTCTGCTACCTTTCCCCAGTGCTTCTATCCCCAGTTCTCCCACCTCAGGAGATTAGAACTAAGAATGAGCACGTAAGCCCAAACCAACTGATTCTTAGATGGTTATAGAACCTCTGCTCAAATACGGACATTGTAAGGTCAGCAGATACAATCTCCTAGAAATGTGAGATGAAGCTGACAAATAGTGAATAAGTTGAAGCTTCAAGTTATTAAAAAGACAAGGAAGCAGTTACAAACAAGCTGAAGCCGAGAGAAGCCAAATTCAAAAGGTATTCATGGGGGAAGCCAGGATGGCTCAGTGGGCTCAGAGCTCACTTTGCAGCCCTGGGGACTGAGGATTGAGTTCTGGCCCCAGCTCGTGCAGAAACTGGGGGGTGCTTCCCAGGCACCCCTGTTTGGCCCCTGGTTTGAGGGGGCGTGCCTTTTATGCTGGAGGCCCGCAGCCCAGTTCCTGTCCTGTGTGGCCCCCGCCCACCTGTGTGGAAGGAAACCAAGTCAAAAACTGATGACATACAGCTATGGAGACTGCTCTGGGCCCTCCCCCTTCTCTCTGTCTCTCACTGTCTCTGTCAAAAACAATAAAATAAATCTTTAAAAAAAGAGAATAAAAGGTATTCATAGGAAAGTTGAGACATTGGTGAGTAGACATGGCAATGGTAGCAGCGCAGATGGAGGGATGCTGAGTCACTGCAATTATGGGCTCCCTGAACTTGCCAAGGCAACAGGATGACTCACAGCAGTGACTTCACTGTGTGTCTCTAGTTCCTGAATGACTGCCAGTGTCCATGAAGCCTGACTCCCAAGATTTTCCTGAATGTCCAAGAGGTTCTTATAGCCCCCACTTCCACGAATATCCTCACAATGCTCCTACTTCCATCACCCAAATGAACTATTATTCTCTGTAGTGAAAGAATAGCGAAGTGACAAGCATCTCAATAATAAAGCTGGCTAATATTTAACGTGCATTATGTGGCAAACATTAGGCAGTTAACTTTACATGTTCTAGCTTACAAACTATGAAGTGCTATTTTTATTCTCACCAATTTATATATAGAGAAATGTAACTTAGAGACATTCCCTCACTTGGTGAAGGTCACATAGCTATTTTGTTGTGGCAAAGCTGATTCTGAGTCCAAATCTATAGAACTCTGAGCCCAAACAAAAATACAATTATATTTAACACCTGTCCAGTTTCTCTCTTTCTTTGGGATCATTTTGGATTAGATAGGGAAATCAACTACTCCAAGTTATAAAATCTGCAGTGTAGTGATAAGCACTAGTTGAACAAGGGAGAAAAGACTCTTATTGTGAATATTATGAGCTATAAAATAAAATAATGATGTGACTTTTTAGAACAAAGAAGTTCTGAAAAGTTCCCCCAAAGGAAGAAATTAATTACTAATTTCAAAAGTATAGCATGTGCTGGATGTAGTACTTTATTTTAATAGATAATTAAGAAAAAGATGTATTTTTTTCTAGTTTAATTGTGACCTTGATTTCCCTAAGTTTCCTCCCAAAGTCGTAAGGCACTTAACAATGAACACTCTATAAGGAGGTTTTTAGAAACCAAACTTAAATGTATAAGAAGACATTGCATTAAAAATAGAGAGATAAAACTGTAGAGTTTATAAAATTTATATGCAAGAACAAGAAGCTGTGAAAAGTAAAGCACAAGATTTGAACTCTTTTAATTATATTGAAGTAATAACTGAGATTTATTTCTCAGAAATGGGAAATTTAGCAGAGGTGTAAGGAGGATATATCTACTTAAAAATGAATAGTAATGTTGAATGTGTGTTAGCCCCACAGGAGGGCATAGATTTTTTTTGTTTCTTTCACTGCTGAATTCACAGAAGCTGGAATAGCTTCTGGCATACAGTTGGTGCTCAGTAAAATCTGTTAACTAAAATGAATAAATGACTCAAACTCAAAAGACTGAGATTATTCTCTGAATTCAATCTATAAAAGATGTGTAAATTTGAGCAAGTAATTTTAGCAAGGTGCAAGTTTTATTTATTTGTGAGATTTTTGAAGTTTATTTGTTTAAAAGATATTATAAGAGGACAGGTTTTGTTCTACCAAATATGAAAATTAGCAACATGGCATTTATTTTGGTCTGGGTAATAAATCAATGGAACAGACTAGAAAATGTAGAGGCAGATTCTGGTGTGTGTATATTTGTGTGCACGACTCTAAATTTAGTATATAGTGTATGTGTGTATTACTCTACAAAGTTAACACACAAAATCAGTATGTAAAATAAAATAAATTGATTGGGACAACTGGCTATTGTATTAGGAGAAAGAATAATGTTAATTCCCTCTCATACCATACATTAAGCTGAATTCCATATAGGTCAAGGACCTGAACATTTTTTAAAGATTTATTTTTTATTCTTTTGGACAGAGAGAGAGAGAGATACAGAGACAGAGACACAGAGAAGAGGGAGGGCCCAGAACAGTCTCCGTAGTTGTACATCATTGGTTTTTCCACATAGTTTCATTCCACAGGTGGGCGCAGGGCTGCACAGGGCAGGAACTGGGCCGGGGTCTTCAGCCCGGTGAGAACTGAACTGGGGGCACTCCCCAGTTCAGCATATGGGTCCACTCAGGCCAAGGCTGGGATTTAATCCTTGTTCCCCAGGGCTGCAAAGTGAGCACTTAACCCACTGAGCCATCCTGGCTTTCCCCTGAATATTTTTTAATAAAAGAAAACTATAAAACTACCAAGAACAAAATTCATAGAAATGAGAATTACCACAGGGTGCTAAAACTCTTTCTAAGACTAACACTAAGCCCATTGTTATAAAACAAACAAACAAACGAACAAAAACAGAGAAGTTGTGAATAAATATAATTGTTTTACATTTAAAAGTACTATAAACAAAGTTGGGAGGTGAATAGCCAGCTAGAAAATCATAATTATAACAGAAAATAAAGAATCACTATCCATAATAGAGAGTACTCAAATTGATAAGAATGATAAACATATAACCCAGTAGGAGAACAGGAAAAGGAAATAAGCAGGAAATTCAGAGAAGAACTTACACAAATGGCTAATATTTGAGTATATGGAAAAATCTACTCATGGTAAATATATTAATGGCCAATAAACATGAAAATTCACTGATCATCATAAGCTTTTGAAGGCTATCTTGGCAACATGTCTCAATAGAATTGACATACTGTCTTTTTCCTTGTATAAGATTGATACTTTTTTCTAAAACTGTTAGACCAAAAACTGGGGGTTGTCTTATACCTGGGAGTAACACATGTACTGATTTCTTAATGTTGGGTTAGAAAAGTAGGGATCGCCTTAAATATGAGGGCATCTTATACATGGAAAAATATGGTAACTAAATATGAATGTGTAGAAAAGAGAGCACTTGTTTTGAAGTTGGACACAACTGGGTTTGAATTACCTTCATTATTTGCCAGCTATGTGACATCGAGCAAGTTGCCTAGCCTATGTAAGACACAGAGTGTGCATTGAAAAGAAGAGGGTAATCTTCCTAGGCTTGAGGAAGATTAAGAAAAATGCATTACGGAGCCTGGTACATAGAATGGACTCAATAAATATGTTTCTCCTCTTCTAACCCCTCTGTCCTCCTTTTGGCCCTGCTCCTCCAGATTCCCTAACCGTTTTAATTAGACTGAGGAATGAAATGACTCAAGGCAAGAAAGTCCAGCTCCCTTTTCAGAAAGTCACAGTTTGGTTAAGGCATTTATATGTAATTCAGGGTGAGCTTTCATGGATAGCAGCTAAGCAAAGTAATGTAGTGAATAAAGAAAACAAAGCAGAAAGAGCACACTACAAATAAAGATTTGGCAACATTAAGATGATGAAAAGAATAAGTCAAACAAGATGAGAGTAATACCAAACCCAAAACTATAAAGAGATAAAAAGTAGATGTACAGGATAAAATAAAGAGTATTATGGAATTAGGAGGAAAAATTAGATATATAAAGATTATACCACACACCAAGAATAATGACTACTTTAAAATAAACTTGTCCAACTTGCATCACACAGGCCATATGCAACCCAGGACAGTTTTGAATGCAGCCCAACACAAATTCATAAACTGTCTTAAAACATTATGGGGGATGCTGGGATAGCTCAGCGGCTGAATGCTTGCCTTGAAACCTCGAGGTCCCGGCCATGTAAACCCCATATGCTGAACTGCAGAACAGCTGTTAATGGCTGGGATGGCACAGTGGAGAAGGTTCTTGCTTCCCATGCAGGAGGCCCCCAATTTGGTTCCCACCCCGCACTGCCCCATAGCCACCTGTGTGGAATGAAACCATGTCACAACTAATGATGTGCAACTATGGAGACTGCTCCTGGGCCTCCCCCATTCTCTCTTACCTTCTTTGAAACAATAAAATAAATCTTTAAAAAAAAAGGATGAAAATGTAAATAGTTTATTAGCAAGAAGGACACATAGGTTAAGAAGTAACTAGTAACTTAATCTGATTATTGAAAAGAGGGGCATTTTCTTGGGTCTGATGGTTTTACTATGGTTCTCTTAAAAAACATTTTATTTTTTAAAATCCAAGCAATATGGGTACACATTTACCCCCCCCCCCAATCAGTGGTGCTGAAGAGCTTACTGCAAAAGGTAAGAATGCTTTGCTCCTACATCCCAGCCCTACCCTACTCCTTTGCCTTCTACCCAAACTCTAGACTCGCCGAGACCCACATTTGAGAAGAAAAAAGTTTAACTTTTTAAACACTAGAGTTTTTTAATTCTTTGGGGGTGGTTACTTCCCTATCTCTCAGTAATACAGTCATATTGCCACTTCTTTGTTTATCAGACAGACTTTATCTGTGGACTTCCTTCCCATTCTTATAGTTCCCTTTCCCCTCCCCCCTCTCAATATGAATATCTCACTACTTTTAATTCCTCTATTGTAATTTTGGGTAATGCATTTACTTTAGTTCCTCCTTATAACTCTCTTAATATATGTACCATTGTTTCTTCCCTTAACTATAACCTTTATCTCTTAATTCGCTACTTTGTATAAAGCCCCTCCCCTTCCAAAACTCTGTGTTGTTTTCTATAAGATTTCAATGAAAAGGTTCAAATGACCAGCACAATAGAATAAGAAGTTTTTACAATGACATTAAAACACTTGTGAAATAGTTCATGCACATAGATAATAATAGAGACTAATATAAGAGCACACATGCATCTACCATTCAGCTGTATCAAATCTTAATATTGTACCATGTACTATTTGCCTCCCTTTAATGAAAAGAAAGCATTGCCAACCATTGAGGGCTCCTATGCTAATGACTATTCCTCTTTTGTCCCAGTGTTTATGATTATACCAAAATGTCTCTCATTAACTCAGTGCATATCATTCTAACACATATATTTTGACACATCCTTTGACCTTCATATATACCATATGTTACAATAACCATGACATTTTCAAAAGTAAAATGAAAGTGACTGGGAATTGGGGAGCCCTTATATTTCTAAATTCTCAGATTTGGGCTAAATCTTACTGCAAAGAGAAGCAAGTTTCAGGAGCATGACTCACAAGGCACAAAATAGAACATAAAAAGGCAAAAAATAATTGCTTGGTAGCTTAAAAGGAGTTGTGGGACACACCAAAGGAGTGAATCAGGAAGGTGATACTTTAAATTTTGCATCAAGACAGACTTAAGAGTGGGCCTTCATGCAGATGCAGGCCTGGAATTGAAGAGGACATTCCCTGCAGAGTCTCCTCACTACACTCATAGGGTTGAGAAAGAGGTTCAGTGAGCAAGGTTGATCTTTATGATGATTAGCAGTACAGATCACACTCCAGAGAAATGAAATTTAAGGAAGAAGGGACAGGGATCTGTGCACTGACCCATTTTGAGCTTATGCAGAAGAAATCACCATTTACAGCTAGAACATATAACAGAAGAAGCGTAGCATCAAGCATTTAAACACTCGAGCACCTGCCAGAAAAGCAGAAGCAAAAGCGAGCACAAGCCACAAAAGAGAGCACAAAATTAAAACAATGGGTGGCAGAGAAAAGCTCAGGGACATGAAGCTACAAATATAAGAACATTTTTCTCTACTATGGGTAGACTTTAAATTTTTACAAGAGGTTTTTTTAAGTCACCCATAATTCCCATATTACCACACAGTAAATTTTTGTTTCTTCATATTCCTTCCGAATTTTATCCCAGCTCTACAGATGGACACACACAGTACACATACAATGTGTACACAGTTTTAATCATAATACAGTAGACTCTCAGTTAACTGGCACCCATGGGGATTGGTAGATGCCAGGTAAATGTAGTTTCTGGTTGCTTGAGGGTCTAACTAATACTATACCCTATATTATAACACACCATACCATCAACCTGGTATTGCCTTAATAGTAAGGTTGATATACAGTAATTAAAAGCAAATTAAGACAAGCAACTTAATGTAGCACAGTTTTATTATAAAAACAGCTTTGTGAATGCAGTGTAAAATTTTAGTTAAATGGCAGTCGATGAATTTTTCAATTTAATGACCTTCACTAACAATATTTTAACTTCAAGTAACCTAGAAGAAACACACAAATGCACACTTAAGACTGTTACAGTAGAGATAGAGGGTTCACTAGGTAGATCCTGCATCAGAATCATCAGGATCTGATGACATAGCTTGTTCAGGATCAGAAGTGGTTGTGGATGGTTTGGGATCTACAGCAGTAGATGAGGCTGTGCTGACAAACGTGTTCAGCTTTCTTAAAAAATGAATGAGTATCAGCTTGGTTTTTGGCCCGACGCCTCTCAAGCAAAGTCAGGTTTTGCATGATGTGCAGCTGTATAACATGCTGAGATTTCATTTTAATTTTTACTTAAAGTATTATTTCTTTGATTCCCCCCACCCACCACCCCCCACCTCCAGTTGCTTGAGAATGCCAGTTGCTTGAGTTCTGGTTAATGGAAAGTCTATTGTAAAATATACAATTCAGTATGCCACTTTTAAAATTAAACATGCCAGTTTTAAAATAACTGAAACACAATTTCTGTCATTAAACTTATCAATCTCAATTGGCACGTAGCGCCTATTGTTACCTGTTGCCTACTATGATAGCCACCCCTGCCCCATTCCAAGTGGCTGCCTGAAAGCACAGATAGAAACAATCCCTATATAGACTGTTTATTTTTTATAAATACATACCTATGATAAAGTTTACATATTAGGCACAATAAAAGATTAACAACAATAACTAACAATAAAGTAGAACAATTTTTGCAATATATTATAATAAAAGTTATGGGAATGTGGCATGATTTGGTAAAATAAGTTACTTGAACATAAGCACAGCCAACCAAGAGGCTACTAAGTGACTAACGTGCGGGGAGCCTGGAGATGCTGGACAAAGGGACGAGTCAAGCCCAGGGCCCCACTGAGTGGGACTCTGTGAGATTTCATCACACTACTCAGAATTGTGTGCAATTTAAAGCTGAACTGCTTATTTCTGGAATTCTCCATTTAATATTTTTGGACTGTGGTTGACTGCAAGTAACTAAGACCACTGAAAAGAAAACCACAGATAAAGGGGGACAATTTTATTACAAATATGCTCCTATAAGCACAACATAAATAGGGAAGGGGATGCTAAGAAAACTTAGAAAATGAACATTTTTAAAAGAAAAAAGGTAAGTTTGGGATATTTAGAAGTTATCTTTAGGAATCAGTTAATTCAGCAGAATTGTGTTCCTATATCTTGGATAATATGTTAATTATGTATGTTTTAGCAGGTACACAGTTCTGCTCAGGGAGATTCCTAATTTTTTAAAATTTATTTTGACATTCACTATTATTTTATATTAACTTCAAGTGTATAGCATAGTGGTTAGAGATTTATATAATTTAAGAAGTGATTCTCCTGATTAGTCTTAATACTCACCTGGCATTATATATAGTTGGTACCATATTATTGACTATATTCTCTATGCTTAACTTGAAATCCCCACTAATTTTTTAATTTACAAATGAAAAAAAAAACTTAGCTAATAAAAATACACACGGACACTGAATTAATCAATAATCAATATTAATCATATTATTTTAATATAATGAAATCTTCCCCAAAAGTTAAAGTTCCCTTTGGACCCATCTGTAGTCACATGGGTAGCCTCTTAATGAGTCCAAAGAAAAAGTCAACTTAGTCCCAAAGTAGTTCATGTAAATGGTGATAAAGGAAGGAGGGATGGGTGTGATCTATGCAGAATTTACTCTTTAATGGGTTGCTGTTTCCAACATAATTGAAATTACACTGTATGTCAGGGGTGTCAAACTCAATTAAAACACAGGCCATTTGGTGCAACAGGCAAGATGCGTGCGGGCCACGTCACATTTACAAACGTCCCCGGAACTGAGTCAGTGCGTTTATACACGCCCACAGGCCCCCAGGAAAGGCACTGGGCCAGGTGTACAGTATACTCGTCTTCAGTAGTTAAAGGGTTAACGAGGGAATTGTGTGTACGGTATTGCCTCGATCTCCCCTAAGTGCTATTTTCTTCATAACAATTTTTTCTATTTTCATTTTATTTCAGAGCATCGTGGGCCCCCAAAAAATTACCTTGGGGCGCATGCGGCCCATGGGCCGCCAGTTTGACACCCCTGCTCTATGTTTATATAATGCATTATAAGTTTGCAAAGTGCTTTTGCAGCCTGAGGATGTGAAGTAAACTCCCACAAAGGCTGCCCCCATCTCCAAGGGTGGGTATGGAATGTAAAAGGTAGCAGCTAGGGAGGGAGCTTACAGAAACTGCAAGGAAAGTAGCATCTTTAGTCCAGGTAAGGAGTCTTTACCATGTCAAACTACTTCTAGTTCTCTTCCTATGTAAATGTGAGCAGGAGAATCTTTTCTTTCCTGGATCAGTGCAACTCAGAAAGAGTTCAAGGAGGGTCAGCTTTAAACAGGTTGAAATTGAGAACTTCTGCATATATACCAACAACAGAAAATACTCTTGAGGGAGATCAAGAGAGCAGTGCAGGACATAGAACATCTCCCAATAAAGAAAGCAGCACTTTCCAAAGTGCAACCCTATTAGGAAGTTACAGAATTTTGAAAGTAAGAACAGGGGTTGAATACTAAGACTACAGTGCAGGGCCTTTCCAGGTGTTTCTAAGGGATCCAAGAGCATGTTGGTGAGTCACAGACTATTAATGCTGGCAAATTATATAGTAAGCATGGTGAATACAGAGCAGAAAATAAAAGATGAGAGTGTCAGATGGGAAGAAAGGCAGGTAGTTTGGCAATTAATGTAAAAAAAGGTGTACAAGTGCTGTCAGGAAAAATATCCAGCCATTGTCAATCTAATAAGAATGGTTACATGTCTGGATACTTTCCATGTCTGGAAAGACAGCCCTCGTACATGTATATAAAATGCATACTGAGCCCAGTTTGTTTATTTAGTATTAATAAATCACTATTTATATGTAGAAGAAACACATTTAACCACTTGAACATATGTCAGTGAAGTAGGACTAAGAGTCACAAAAAAAAGCACAATATTTTAAATATACTCGTATACATGTACATACATATACATACATACATGCATATATGTATATATGTATGCACATATACATTTATACATTTGAAAAATAAAAATTTATGAATAAATTGAAAAGATCATTAGGAAAGAAATAAAATAACTTTTTTAGGGACAGGCCAGAAATACCAATAAACTCCATAATTTATTTTATTTTCACAAAATGACTGCTGGCTAGAACCAACATGGAGATCCTAATTAGCATCAGTATTGAAACCTTCCCTTACCGACCTCCTTCATTAGAATTGACCACTCCCCCTTTATGTCCCAAAAGGAATTTTCATTAAAAAAAAAAACACCTTTGTAGGTTTTTAAAAAAGATTTATTTTAATTGTTTTTTTGACTGAGAGAGAGAGAGAGAGAGAGAGAAACAGAGAAACAGGGGAGGGCCTCGAGCAGTCTCCATAGTTGTACATCATCAGTTTTCAATGTGGTTTCATTCCACACAGGTGAGTGGGGATGGGAAGGCAGTTGGGGGGGGGGGAGTGTTGAAGGGGACATGCAGGGTGGGAACAGGAAGGGAGCCTCCTTCATGGGAGGCATGCTCCCACAATCTGGGGGCCAAACCGGGGAGGCTCACCCTGGTGAGAACTGAACTGGGGGCCATACCGCAGTTCAGCATGTGAGTCTGCATGGTCTGGGGCCGAGATTTGATCCTCAGACACTGGAGCTGCAAGGCTAGTGCTCAACCTGCTGAGCCATCTCGGCATCCCCCTGCAGACATTTTTTTTTTTTAAGATTTATTGTTTTTGACAGAGAGAGAGACAGAGAAGGGGGAGGGCCCACAGTAGTCTCCATAGTTGTATCAGTTTTTGACACAGTTTCATTCCACACAGGTAGGTGCAGGGCCACATAGGGTGGGGACCAGGCCAGGGGCCTCCCCATGGGAAGCTCACCCTGGTGGGAACTGAACTGGGGCCTCCCACGTAGGCTGCACACCCCAGTTCAGCATATGGGTCCTCATGGGTCACACGGGCCAGGGTCGGGACTCTATTCTCAGACCCCAGGGCTGCAGCCATCCCAGTATCCCCAGTACTTTTCATTTTGAGTCTTTTTTTAGCACTGGTCACAATCATGATGAGCTGCACTATTTGTTTCATTTGTCCTTCCCACCAGACTTTGAAGTCCTTAGGATAAGGACCACGTTGCACTGATCTTCATATCTCTGGCATCTAATGCAATATTTGGCCAATATATGTACCATATACATACTTGTTGAAACCGAGCCACTGACTGGTCCTGTTGAAGCAACTTCTTCGTACCTTCCAAGTTCTCCTAGCTTGTTTTCTCTTTTAGGCAGAGAATCAACACCTATTTGTTGTATTCCTAGGGTCTTCTGTTTCTTTTTTCCATAAGATAATAAAGACCAACACTTTTCCACAGAAGCTAAAATAGTAAGTCTTCCTATATCCTATTAAAGAAACAATGAAGACTATTAGAGACCTAAAATTGAATGCTGAGTGAAAATGTTTTGGAGTATGAGTGGAAAAGCAGGGAACTTGATTCAGACAGAGGCACACGTCTGGGAGCCCCTCACAGATGAGATTTGGGAAAGAAGAAAGGTGGGTGGATCTTTTAAAGCAAAAACACTCAAAATGTTTCTGTCCTATATTAGGAAAGTAAAATGTCTGAGTGATGTTTGTAGGCTGGCGGTATCTGCATTTGTTGTTGCATAATTACAAAGCTGATTATAATAGTCTTCTTTGGGATTATGGTATACATTTGGGCCATTTTGGGATTATGGTATGCAGGTGCCTCATGACCTGCTTGAGGTGGAGTATATCATTCACTTGGGTGTCAGTGGATGCCTTGGTTTCAGCAAGGTTGGTGGGCCAATCAGAGTTTAGTAGTGATACAATTACTCTGGGTAATTGTTAGAGGGTAGAGTTCCCATCTCTCCTCTGTCAAGAAGAGCAAACCCAAGCCCTTGTCATGCAAGCAGTGGGTGACTTTGACAGTCCTTTTATGAAGTCAGGGAGAAGAATGAACATTCATTCAATGTGTATTGTATGGCAGGAACTTACTGCACTTAGAAACTCCACAAATGACAATAAATGTATATCATCACTTTATGAAGGACACCACACAGCTATTGAGTGATAAATCCAAGGTTCAAAGTCAGGGCTAGTCTGGCTTTAAAGCTGTGGTTGATAGATAGCCTTGATGCCCTCAACTGCCTCGATCAACCACAGTGGCTCTCACACTACAAGAAACGACCCGGCAGTTAGCTATGACATGAAGGGCCAGATATTCATCACGACCTGGACTTTTTCTAGGTCTTACTGGTCTTGTGTTACTTTGCTAAATGAAAGAGTAAAAATTTGGAGTCAAGTGAACTGACCAGCAGCATAAAATGCTCTCGTGAAAACGAAAGAGAAAGGAAAAACCATGTGAAAACACTGAAAGGATGACAGTACATAGAGTATAGGAAACTAATTAGCCTTAAGTAATGTTTTATTGGTTTTGATAGTGGGTAAAGTGGTATATAAAAACACATGATATAGAAAATGCCCTCTATGATAGAATTCACTGAAATTCAAATGAGGTGATATATCTGAAAGGGCTGTTTATAAGCATCACCTTGAGGGATTCCTTGTATAAGAAGAAATTTTTTACAAGAGAAACTTGAAACACTGGTACTTATGCCTCTCCTTTAAGAAACAGCAGTTTTGAGAATTGCCTCTTGATCAAGAGACAAGTTGTGTTTATTTTCTCAGTTTGGCAGGGTCAGGTAGAGAACAAAATTAACCTTCAGGAAAGAAACTGTGGGTGTATATGAGACTCCATATTCATACTCTGAACTGTGGCCAAGTTTGGGTAGCACTTTTTAAAGTAGTTTTAGAAAAATACATAGTATGATAAAGTGGTACAATCTAAATTAAACATTAACAGCATGCCTAGAGACTTCGAACTAGTGAATTATGTATTTTTACTTAAAAAAATCAATTTTTAATTCTATCCCTTGAAAATATTCAACTTGCTTTCATTTCAGTTTTTTTCTGCCCTGCCAAACCCTCCCCTGTCATCTCTTTCTTTTTCTCTCCAGCCTTACATCTTTCATTGTACTGAGGAGAAATGTTATTTTACTATTCCTTTCTCCTAGAATTGTTTCTGATTCTTGCAGGTGTCTGACCAAATACTTTCCCTGTGAGTCGTAGTGTACATTGTACCTTCTTTCCTTCTCCTGTTCCCTGCCCTTGTCCCTACCGCCTTAGCACTCTAGGTTCACACTGCATTTTTAAATATAGAATACTTTGCTGTTTCTCCTATGAGTGCTTAAGATGCCTCTAATTACAGTTTCCCCCATTCCTCCTCTCCTTTGCAATTTAGATGCGGTACCACAGTAGTTTGCTTGACTCCCCCCTCTGATGTGTCATGTCATTTTGATGTATTTCTATCTTAAGTGAGTCTTGCTTAAATAATGGCCCAGCACCCCACCTGTGCCTAAAATAACTGCTTCAAAGGTAAAGTCAAAGTGCTACAGAGCTGCAGTCACAATGGGTTTTGCTATTCAAACAGTGCCAGGTTGCTATTCAACTTTTGGTTAAAAAATCAATTTCAATTTCATTTGCCTTAAAAGTTCTCTTCCACTTTGTAAGATTGTAAAGTCTTATTTCAATCTGGATGTGTTCACAAATGCAAATTAATGTAACCATATGGGTAAGCCTGTTTCCATCAGTCCAGAGTAGCATTCTTCAAATAAAGAGGGATTTTTGTATCTCCCACGGGTAGTAGTTGGATACTCTCAAGTTTGAGAGCTACCTGAGAAGTTGTGTTGAAAAAAGAATAAATGTATGTGGCAGGATGGTATTTTGCACATTAACTGATGTTTTCCTTTTTTGCCATCTGTTCTTTTCTATTATCTCTATCCCTCCCTTCACCCTTACTGTTTTTGTTTTTTTTTTTAATAAGAGAAGGGTTTTATTTATTTATTTAATTTTTTAATTGTTTTTGACAGAGAGAGAGAGGGAGAGAGAGAGAGAGAGAGAGAGAGAGAGAGAACTGAACTGGGGGGAACTCCCCAGTTCAGCACATGGGTCCGCATGAGCCGGGGCCGGGATTCGATCCTCGATCCCCGGAGCTACAAAGTGAGCGCTTAACCCACTGAGCCATCCCGGCTTCCCATCATCGGTTTTCCACATGGCTTCATTCCACACAGGTGGGCGGGGGTTGCACAGGGTGGGACTGGGTCAGGGGTCCCACATGGGAGGCATGCCCCCACAAACTGGGTACTGAACTGGGGTTCTCCCACACATGGGAAGCTCAGCCCAGTTCAGCATATGGGTTCACACAGGCCAGGGCCGGGACTTGATCTTCTGACCCTCGGTCTGCAAAAAGAGTACATAACTTGCTGAGCCATCTGGGTTTCCCCTGGAACTGATATTAGTTTAGGTAAAAAAAATCATTGAATATCAGCAATTTCATGTGATTCAACCTAATACCTACTTCACAGACATAAGAAAAAAATTAACTAGAATAATAGTCTCATACTGTCTCTGGTGTTCAGGAAGTGCTGAATAAGTACATGGTTTATTTAAAAAGATATGTAAATAAAACCTGTGGTCAAATGGTCATAGTATAATCTGAGCTCAAAATATCTGCTCCTACTATACAGAATATGAAATGCCTATTAGGACTTCTCTTTTTCTTCCTCTTCCTCTTTTTCTTCTTCCTCCTCCTTTCTTCCCATTCCTCTTAAAAGTTTTATACTCATTCTCTTTTCTTTATAAAGCCTAAGTTTAAAAATTGTTAATATGTTTTCCTGGTTCAAAAACCAAAGAGTGTAAAGAGAAATGCTGTAAAACCTCTCCCATCACATCACATCACAGTCCTTCATATGTCCATAGTAGTATTTCTTATATATTTTCCTATTTAAACACATTTAAATGTGACTGCTATTGCATGTTAGAGTTCTAAAAATAGCTTTAAAATAATTGTACTTATATGAATATTAATGTGTGTGCATCTATAAAGAAAGAGAGAGAAGGAGAAAGACAGAGAGGGAGAAAGAGAGAGTGTGTGTTATACTCCAAGACTCAGTTTATGACTAAGAAGCTGAGGCCTATAGAAATCCATTCCCTTTGCCCAAGGTCACTCAGAGAATCAGTAGTTGGGCTTTATGTTAGTCACACTCACCCTCTACTCTATAAGTTTCACATTACAAATATGAACCCTAAATGTAAATAACCGATTTTGTTAGGCAAATAAAGCTTTATTTTATTTTATTTTTTGCTTATGGGCAAATGAAACCAAGTTAAAGTACCTATTACTCCTGGCTTCAATATTTGTGAATTCTTCCACTCATTCATAATTTATTTGTAACTCCAAGATCAATATCTGTGGCACTTTTAGGGACATTCCACACACAAGCAGAACAGCAAAAAAATTGAGTTGCCAACCACCATGTTCCCTGTTGAGGTCAAACAAGGTGACACTGCCTTCTTTCAGCTGTCATATTGTAAACAAGGATCCTTATTTTGTGGTCTATTTAGTGCTACATTTTTTGCAGTTTTGTGCTTTTTGTTGTTGATATTGCTGTTTCAAATGACCCATATCCATCGTGTTGAAGTGCTGTGTAGTGTTCCTAACACTGTATTTTCTCCAGAAGGCTGTGATGTGCCTTATGCAAGAAATACAGTGTTTGATAAGCTTCAATCAGGTATGAGTTATAGTGTTTGTTATTGACTGTCAGTTCAGTATTAATGAATCACAATGCATACTAAACAAGTTGTCTTTAAACAAACACACATAAGAAAGATCATATGCTGGGTTAACAAAAATGTTGTGATTAGAGACTTCCAAGAACCTAGCCCTGAATTTCCCTAGGAGTCCTAGTTCAGTATTTGCTAATTCAGCATTGGCAGAGATTTTATAGAATATAGCTACTGAGAATAAGAAGAATCAATTGTATTTTAGAGCACAACACATAAAGTCAAGTTTTCCTATCTTACTTTTTAGTTTTTAGTGTCAGTTTAAATATGATAGATGTGTATTCATAGCCCACATTCTTGAGTTTATATATATATATATATATATAATCTGGGGATGCAAAAATGGCTCCTAAATGCTATATATGGAGGCATTATTGGCAGGAATAGATTTAAAAGAGAGTCATTGTTGGTTTTAGTGGTTCAAATATATTGCCAATTTCATAGATTTTTGAACCACTTATGAAATAGATAATGTGGTGTCCTTATAAAAGGGAAATGTGGATTCACAGACAGACACACACACAGAAGGAGAGCACTTGTGAAGAAGGCAGAGATAAGTTGATAGTTTTTTATTTTTTTTAAGATCTATTTTATTGTTTTGACATAAAGAGAAACAAAGACAAACAGAGAGGAGGGAGAGGGCCCAGAACAGTCTCCATAGCTGTACGCCATCAGCTTTCAACAGTTTCATTTCACATAGGTGGTCGGGGAGGGGAGGTGCAGGGAAGGAACTGGGCTGGGGGCCTCCTGTATGGGAAGCATGCTCCCTTGAGCTGTGTGCCAAACTGGAGGCCTCCCACATGGGAAGCTCACCCCAGCAAGAACAGAACTTGCGGCCTCCCACATGGGAAACACACCCCAGTTCAGAATATGGGTCCCCACAGTCTGGGCCCAGGATTTGATCCTTGGACCCGGACTGCAAGGTGAGCACTTAACCCACTGAGCCATCCTGGCTTCCCTAGATAATGATTCTTCAAACCCAGTAACAACAAAGATTGTCAGCAAACCACGAAAAACTAGGAGACCTGAACACATCCTTCCCCGACAGCTCTCAGAAGGAAGCAATCCTGCTAACACCTTGACTTCAGACTTCTGGCCTTCAGAATTGTAAGATGATAAATTTCTGTTGTTTAAGCCAAACAGTATGTGGCATTTTGTTACAAAAGCCCAGGAAATGAATACATGGTCCATCATTGGCTGAAGAATAAAACTATCCTACATTGTGGCTTCTACTTCTGCTCTAGCTTAACAAAATCAGAAAAGGAATTACTTAGAGCTAGACATGATGAATTGAATCCTACCCACAATCGTGAAACTACAGCCTCCATCTTTCACAGAGAACAAAAGTATGATTTTGAAACCTATCTCAAAGGATAGTTCACTCTGAGGCCATTTAGGACACTGACAACTGTCCTTGACTCTTTCATAAAATTAGCTTGCCTGCTTTTGTGTTATGAGGAGGTTCAATTAATGCAGAAAGAGAGTGTTTCTGAGGAAAGAACAGCAGGGATCTTCAGGAGGACTTCATTTTTATTTAACATCAACAGTATTAAATGTGCTTTGTTACCTATTCTGGGTGGTGATTACATTTTTCTTTTATGCAGGCAAACCTACTTAGAATTATTTTGGGCTTAGCGTGGGCATAATTCTTTGTTCACTCTGGTCCTTTCCCATAGTTACCCTATCGATGGGAGATTACTAATGAATGAAGAACTAAATGCAAGTGGCTTTAAAAGATTAAATGAGTGTTTCCATGGCATTAGATATTTTCAACATGTTCATTCGTTATTTTTCATCTTTTGCTGGATATTTTGAAATGTGAGCCTTGCAATACCAACACGAATTCTTCTGTGATAATTGTTTTGCTCTTTGCCTAACAACTTGCTGAGTATCGTCATTTCAGTGTTTATGAGATGGGGTTTGGTCAGATATCAGAGCCCACGTGAGGTAGTTGATTTGAGAAAATGTTATAACAGGAGCTGATTACAAAGGTACTAGACAGGATGGAAAGCTAAACTGAGGAAGGAGGGGAATCTCAGAGAGTAGCAGGGGCAGGAAGCCTCTACTCTCCATCCCTACCTAGGGTTGGAGAGACCAAAGAAGACTGAGTTAACAGAGCCCTGGAGCCACTGTCCCTGCTTGGGCACAGAATGGGAACAGAAGACACTGTGAGAGAAGCTCTCTGAATCAGAGAGGGAGAGAAATACCTTGGTTTCTGCTCTTTTTCTGCCAGGACTCCTACTTTATCTTTTTATCTTTCATTGTCCTAATTCCTTTGAGGCATGGGCGAGTGACTCCAGCAAGTGGAGTTGGCAGGAATCAGCTTCCTTTTGATACAGACAAAGAGAAGGAATGGATGGAATGAGTGGCTCTGAAAGCAATTAGGCAAACGACCAGCACATTAAAGCTAAAGAAGTGTGTTATATTGGGTTTGGGGGTAGCAAAAGGTCAAAGCAGGTCAGAGAAGTCCAAAGCAGGAGTTGGGCAAGGCCAGTGGGTTGATGGATATTGCATATAAAATACAGGGTTATAAACAGGAGCTGAGGCAATATATGGTACTAGCACATACCGTATTTTCCGGCATATAAGACGACTTTTGAAACGAAAAAAAGTCAACCGAAAATCGGGCGTCGTCTTATATGCCGAGTATATCCTGAAAAACGTCTCGATATGCCGCTAAACGAATTTTCCAACTCGATCCCGCACCAATCACTGCAGGGCTGCTCGGACCGCCTCTCTAACTCAGCCAATCCAAGCAGGCT
>PVKE010013016.1:0-37306 GCA_004027555.1 Craseonycteris thonglongyai
GATAAACACATAATTATGCACCCCCCCCAAAAAAAAATGGCTAACAATGAAGGACTAATTATGAATTAGAATAATGTGTGTTTTAAAATATCTTCAAAATATTCGGAATAGAAGTACTAGTATAAATTAAATATACTAATGTTGTGTCTTCCTTACAATTTAACTTTCCTGAATAGTATAGCAACTGTCAAACGATGGATCAGATTCTTAATTAAATATAAATAATACATTTTTTTTCATATAGAACAGCAGTTTCATCTAAAAGAATTCATGTGTTTCCTGAAATAAATGCATACTTTCTAACTCCACAATACCTTCTTCAGAAGTTAAGTTCTAAAAACAATAAAGCATTAGTGGAAAAGAAACCAATGTTAATAAAGAGTTGCTTCTTTCTCCCTCTTCTGAGTTATTTACCTTTAATAGCTTTCTAGCAAAGGTTTTGCATTTCACAGGCATTGAAATCTTTGCCCACCCCTGCCACCCCTGCTTTCTTACAAGTTTGCGTTGTTTATTCCCTAAAAGTATTTCTATTAGTTGTTAAATTTATTGGGGTGGCACTGGTTGGTGAAAATTACATTGCCATTTTCATTCCTTTGATAATGACTCACTTTTTTTTTTTTTTTTTTGACAGTGGGCAAGAAAAAGAATGATCAAGTTAGTAGTTGATCGAGAATATGAAAGTAGCTCAACTGGAGAAGACAGTGCTCCTGAATGTCAGAGAAGCCGTCTTCAGAATCCTAACATCCACAGTAATATTAATGGCAATATATATATTGCACAGAATGGTTCTGTGGTGAGAACTCGCCGTGCCTGTCTCGCCGATAACTTAAAAGTTACTTCCCCTGTTCATCGGGGGAGGCACTTTAATAAACTAGACAAGTTGGCAGTGACACATGAGGAGAACGTCCCTCTGAACACATTATCAAAGGGACCATTTTCTACTGAGGAAGTGAACACAAGACCAACTCTGGTTACGTTCGCCCCTTGCCCATTGGGGACTGACAGTACAGCACTGAAGCCCCTGGGGAACAGGCTGAGAAGCACAGTTGAACAAAAGTCCATGGTTGACAGTAAGAACATCAAAGAAGCTTTGGAATTCCACAGTGACCACACGCAGTCAGATGATGAGGAGCTTTGGATGGGCCCCTGGAACAACCTCCATATACCAATGACAAAACTATGACTGATTTTTTTTTAAGTTATTTTGATTTTTACTGCAGTTTTTAATTGTGCTTTCTATTGTCACTGAGGAAATAATATATGGAATTTATATCATGCACACAAGCTAAAACTTTGAACAGTTGCTTTAAAGTTTAGAAAGACAGATTTACACACATTTTAATCAATTAATTGTTCTTCCCAGAAAATCTTTCTGGACAGACTCTCAATTCACCAAATAACATATCATTTAAACATTTAGTGGTTTTGTTAGATCTTGAAATTCTTTTCTTTTTAATAAACAAATAATTTACTAAGTAATCATTTATATTTTGTTGATTAACATAAGTTGCTCTTCATCTCTAGCTTAACAGAACATTTTGGTACATATAATTTTACTTTTCATTAAAAATATATAAAATGGGGAAAATTTATTAGAGGATTTTACAGGTAATAGTTTTACACAATTGCAGTCTGTACTGTCCTGATTTTTAAGAAACATAGTAAATGTGAGAATCTTCTGTAAATTATTTAGAATCATGAGACTATTTACCTTATTGTCCAATATGAAGTTTGGTTTTTTTTAAGTTTTTACATTTGTATATGTTGACCTTTTAACTTGAAGTCACATCTCTTTTATAAATATTTACAATTTTCCCTGGTGTCCTACCCACCATACATGCACACACTCTACACTCTATCCTTGTCAAACATCTTAGATAATTTGGTTTAGTTATTTGAAGTTAAATCATTATTTAGAGAATCACAGAAATCTCAACCTCAGCAAAATATTACTGAGATTGGAAAGTATCAAATAGGCAATAATGCACCTAGAACCAAAATTTCATTATGAAAGATGTAGCAAGATCAGAGAAGTTTCACATAAATATCACTGGACATGAATATTTTATAAATTAAGTCTAAAGGAATTTTGCAGGATCAAGAATTTATACAATATGTGAAATAACTATAAAGTCTATAAGTCAATGTCTTCAAATGTATTGTATTTTACTTCTCCCAGCTTCAATTTATTTATAGAATATTTTAATGCATATAATGTTTATGTGCATAAAGTACAGAACCAGAAAATGATTGCCTATCAAAGATGTTTTTATCAAACAATGCATCTTGCATTTTTCACCACTGAATGAAGCACAGTGTTTCACCATTAACAGAAATGGAAATAAAGTATGTTTAAAAATCTCTAAAATTTGCCTTGTATGTTGCATATTCTCCAGATGCAAAAGGTATTAAACAATATGAAACTTCAGAATTGTATTGAATATGACAGTATGATATTGTTACAGCTCACCTCAAATTTTGCACAGTGTTGACCATGTTTAGATTTCAATAAAGTTCTCTCATGTATGATTATATGGTTGAAAGATTCAGTAATTAGTGCACTGTTATTTATTTTACTCACGTTTCACCTTTTCAAAAGTTTGTTATAACACTATTTTCTTATTTCCAGAGGGAATAAGGTGCATGTTACCTAAATTTGCCAACTTATATAAACACTATGTTTTAATTTCTGATTTCAAAAAGTATTTGAAATCAAATACAGTAACATCTCATTTATCTGACGTTATTGAAAATTAATACATTCTATACCTACCTTGCTAGAAAATACTATCAGCATTAATTTGGAGCTTGTTAGAAATATAGAATCTTGTCCACATTCAGGTCTACTAAAGAATCCACATTCTCACAAAATCCCAAGGTAATTTATATGCATATTAAATATTAAAAAGTAATTATCTATAGCATTGAACTCCAGGGCTTACTCCCTGGAGCACCAAAGCAATTGTTTTTAGTATAAAATATTTTGTACAGAAGTTAAATTAAGCATATTATATTTTCCTACTTGCTCAGAGATCACTAAATATAATTTAAAATTTTTCTGATGTTCCAGTCATCTCAACTATCATCTCATGATATTCTCTCTACATACAGCTTTATGTATTTTTTCCTTTTTCCAATTTCACATTAGTTAAATGTGATATTTAATTCTATTGCTGTGCATATATATAAAATTTATCTTCCTGTTTACTTCTAATCTCCTTGTGAGAATGTTTGTATCTTTGTTTGTACTTGTTGTTATTGAAAAATCATTAAGCCTGAGATAGGGATCTAGTATGTGGATTCCAAAGTCAAAGTTTTATAATTCTCAGAAGCTTTTTGGTGTCACTATTGGGATCTAAGCACTGTTTTAGACATCTGAATTTGGCAGAAGACTAATGCCCTAATATATGAGATGTCACTGTATCTTAAAGTTAATTTTTTTTTACTAAGAAATATGCAAAATATAAGCTACTCAACAGAGATATTTCAACAATTTCAAGTTGATCATTTTAGTAAAAATAACCATTAAGTTAATCTGTCCCTAAGTTAATGGAGATAGTATAAAGAAGTATTTACACAGAACAACCAAATAAAATATTTGGTCAGTATATTTTGAATTAAATTATACATGGCAGCAAAATATTACCATCTAACTGCATAAATCTGGGCCAATTGAATAGTTACTTTGATAAGACTTTCACTATCGTATAAAACTCTGACTCAGGATTAAAATTGAGGAACCCAGGGAGATAATTTAAGAACACTTCATATAAATGATGTTTCTATGTAAATGTTTTTAAAGAAATTGGTGGTTATTTTTCCTACACAGGAATAGAAGTTTTTTTATTAGTCTCCATCATAACCAGCTTTCGATCAGCAGCAGATCTTGACTGGTTAAGATGAGAACAGACTGCTATGATTATAATATTGCTAAACCTGTTGTTTCCAAGAGACAGTCTCATGGGCATGAGGGGTAAGAGGAGAAAAAATGAAAAACATAGCTACAAGATGACATATAGAAAATTTGTAACTCAATGACCATCAAATCACAGAATATAATCTCTCTGTCTAGACTTCTTTTTCACTAAGTACAAACTCTGAGAGTTGCCATAGAATTATAACTATAGGTTGGCCAAAAGATCTTTTTAAATCTAGAAAAACAATTACCTTGAATTTTATATGAATATGTTGTTCATATTATTAGACCACATTGCTAACAGGGATGTTAAAACAAGTTATTTATCTTGCAGTTCTTCCAAATGGGATATGGTAGTAGCTATTAAAATATTGTTCATTGATTTATATATTATAGAGCCAGAAAAAGAAATGAATATTGATTCTCGAGGGAAGACATTTCCTTTATTTTATTTCATGAGCCTTGCTTTTTCTTTTTTTCTGCTTCACTTTTTTGTGCTTTATACCGTAAGTGTGGCTTATATACCATGTCCATTAGTTAGTTAAAGAGGCAGAAAATGCTGATAATCTATTCTCAGGGCCATTAGTACCTGCAATAACACAGTGATAAGATTGAGGGGTAAGTTCAAAATAATGTTGAGGATTTCTATTTTAATTGATAGTTTCTCCCTATTCTCAAATGATAAAATGGATTCCTTTGTTCTCTTTTTTTCACTCACATTTTTGCATTTGTTGACCTTTATAGTAGTGCTTACTTTTCCGATTGTTTATTTTTTGCAATCTACTGTAAATTTATGGTAAGTTAAGCACAGATATGAAAGTCTTGAACATTGTTCATATTGGAATGTTGGAAAATTGTCAAAACATTCACTGCTTTCCAAATTTCTTTATCCAAACAGCTATGTTTCTTTAACAAATACTATGTTATTGTATGGAGATATGAACTATAAAATTTAAGTTAAACTTTATTGTTACTCACTACAATTGTTTCAAAAATAAATTTTGATTTTAAAAAGTCATTTCTTATTCTTTCAGGTGGGTATAAAAATCAGTAACTATTTTTCCATTTATACGTTTAGTATTTCAATTTGATAACAAAAGAAGAGCCTGCTTTGTAAACTCTAATCTTTGAACAAAGTAAAAAAAGGAAGTGTATTTTAAAATTCTCATTCTTTTAAATGCATTTTGATCATGTATAACCAAAGTTTTAAGAAGAGTGGACAATGTACTTTCTAATAAACTGCCCATACACCTATTTCAAAACAATTTTTATAATCACATAAACACTAAGGTGTTCATTTATAATCAGTCAGTTATACCCATTGAAATGCTAAATGATATCATAAATGTAAAGAAGTACAGGCAACATGAAGTTACAGTATGTCTTTTAACATGATTGGGTCTCACGATTCAGAGATTCATAATTTACATACTTTATCATCTATCAATCATCAATTTATTCATCCATCTACTGATTTACCTATATAAAATATGTTCATATTTTCCTGGCTGTGTGCAGCTTACCTTAACTTTATAATGCAGTTGATAATTTAATAATTTCAATATTTTTTATCTCAAACAATCAAGAGTGAGAAAAATACATTTTCTAAAACAAGCAATTTGAATACGGAGAGAATTCTTGGCCCTTTGCCCTTCTACTTTTCCTATTGTAGAACACAATCTTATCGCTGTCTTTCCGGTGTTCACATGCCTCTTTGCATAAACAATAGAAAAATATTGCATTAAATAGAACAAGTTACTTCTAGCCCTGTCACTGTGTAACTGTAGGAATTTTATTTTACAATTTACATGATTGGAAAATGGCAATAAAATCAGATTGTTGAAATCAGATTGTTAATCTGAACATGTTTGCCATATCTCTAATGCTATATGTACAGAATATATGATTAGAAAGTTTATTTGCATGTTTCTTCACAAATATGTCCATATTCTATTTTACTGGCTAAATGCCACTGTAAATTTTCATCTTTGTGGTAGATATTCTGTTAGAAAACGCATTGCCACTCCCCACCCCCCACCTCATGCTCTGAAAAAGATATTTTTTGAAGAGAAATAAGAAATCCATAGAATTTGTCCCCTTGGATTTGGGCTTCTGTATATTAATATATGCAGAATATATATTAATATATATTCAATTGTTCATTGATTTATATATTATAGAGCCAGAAAAAAAATGAATATTGATTCTCGAGGGAGGACATTTATATATATATGTATGTATGTGTATATATATATATATATATGTGTGTATATATATATATACACACATACTTTTTTTTTTTGCTAGCATCATAAAATGCTTTAATGCCTGGCCTATAGGACTGTTCATTGGTTTCATAGGTGTAAATGTGAGGGAAGTCTGAGAAATCTTCTATAAAATATATCTCATTTTAATCTAAATACATAGCCCAAATTCACCTTTCCTATAGGGTAATTACTGAATTAACAATGATTCTTTTGAATTTGTTGTGAAAGAATTTTGGGTTTTATCAAACAAAATCTAGCCTAAAATTAGCTTTTTAAAGCTTAAGTTTTACCCTTATATACACAGCATGATTTACATAAACATGCTGACAAAAGTTGATTTGGAAATGTCAATATGTCTGTGGCTGTAGGTCCTTGTTCTCTTTACTATCTATTCCTCAGCAGGTTTCTTTACCTTTGCCGTCTCCTATAAAGGATGTTAAATTATCTGACTCTATAGAAACATTTGTCATAGTGCCATGAAGAGAAAAAATGAAATTTTAGTCAGCTTGAATATACCTTGCTAGCTTGCTAGATACATAGATAGATGACAGATGATGGATAGATGACAAATATTATATAGAGATAGATGTAGATGATTATAGATAATAGATGATATAGATAATTGTTAGTAGATGATTGATAGATGATAGATAGATAGATAATAGATAGATGAAAAATAGGTAGGTAGATGATAGATGGTTTAATTTCTGTTAACTACAAAATGAATTTTGATATAAGAGTCCTAGGGCCATTTTGAGTAGAAGCAGAAATAATAGGTACAATATCATTTTCTGAAATAAGAAAGCCTTCAAAGAGCAACTATGCTTTAGCCCACCAGCTGCTGTGCTCATCTTCAGCCTGTGTTACTTATTTATATCTCATTTCAGAACCAAAAGGCCGATGGTGACTTAAAAGATGCATAAACTACAAGTGGTGAAATAAGGTTGAAAGAATGAAACTAAGGGAAATAAAGACAAGGGAAGAGTAAATATAGCACTTAGATTAGCACCCAGACTTATGTGCCCCATGGTTATGACATCAGTTATTTAGCTCTAATCTCCCCCAGATGTCAGATCAAAAATGAAAGTAGAATTAGATATAAGATCTTATAGTGCACATAAGTTAAAAAACAGTCATTGAAGAGTAAACTCAATAAAGTCAGCTTTACTTGTTACCAGGACTTGGAATTATTTTTCTACAGGTCTTTATAAAAAGTGGCCCACAGAATATATTGGCTCAGGTGTAGTCACTTAAATTTTATTTCTTTGCTTCTCAATTTTTTCTTGCATAGCTCACAAACATCAGCTTTTTTCCTAGGAGGTCTCCAAGTGCTTAAGTCACTGACTCTGTCACCCTGTTATCAATATTTTCTACAATGACTACTAGATGGGTATGTTGCCAAAATATCTTCTACTTTCACTAGTATTCTTTCTTGCCAACAGAATTACATTAATCCCACTTTAATTAAGTCATTAATCAAATCCTGGGTTGCAAAGTTCTGCAATTTTCACAACTCTATAGCCGAGCTGTTTGCTGATGATGGCATATGTAAATGCAGACCTATTTCTTTATTTCTTCAGAATCTATATTTTTCCCCTCTTGAAACTTGAGCTGGAATTTAGAGAAAACTGTTTAGACTGATAAAACTGACTCTTATAAGGTAGGTAAAAATATGAAGAATATCACTTTAATTATGTCCACTATGTTAGCATATACTATTATACATTTGGACATAATCTGTCTTGTTTTTAGTGATATCCTAGTGAACCGTATCTCTAGAAAATAAAAGCAAAAAAAATCCATGTGATTTGCTATATTTTCAGACTTCTGTATATAAATTTCCCCACTACAGTTGTCTACTGGTGGCTAAATAACTAGCTTGCCAAATTTCTGAAAATTTAACAATTGGCATTCAAAAGCCGGTATGGACCTGGTTTATATGTTTTGTACTAGAGCAATTGTTAACATCTACATTTACTCTCAGAAAAGGCAGTCGCTAGAACTTAAAAAAGGCTTTACAGAGAGACCTACCTGAAGGACATAGAAAATGGTCAAATGGACAAGTCTTTGCATACAGTGGGGGGATAAGAGAGAACAAGAAAATACAGGAAGATAATGCCAGTCAAGCAGAAAAGATCATTTTGTGCAAAGGCCATAAATGTAAGAGAATTAAATTATACATGCAAAAGATGACCAATAATTCAATTTTACATTTTAGTAAAATGCAGTGGCATGGGATGGGATCAGGAAATGAAAAGATAAGTCTAGATATTAGGCTGGAGCTACATCACTAAACAACCTATTTCCTGCTTATCACGTAGGCATCAATCACTTTTAAAAAATCTAAACAGAAGGAATCACTTCGAGAAATTTTATATATCAAATGAAAGGCAGAATTCATAAGGAAATGGTTGTGTTATATAGAAAGAGCAGAAAATTTCATCATAGAAGGGCTGGGTTGTAATTTCATTTTGCCAATGATTACACTAATGGGCCTTTTTATCGTTAAGCCCAAGGACCACTAACAATGTTACTTCCTTGTTCTTTCTTTTGCTATTTATTTAAGCCAGCATCGCCTGCTTTCATAATGCAGACCTTCCCTCTATCTAATCTCTTACCATCATTAGGAGTTATACAGTCTACCCAGATGCTCAAATTCATTTTCACACTTCAAGATAAAAGTAGCATTAATAAAATTTTGAAAATATTAAATTAATAGACCTTTCATTCATCTGTAATTCATGTTTCTCAGTCAGTCTACCTAACCACCAGATAGAGAAGAAGTTTAGATTTGAATCAAATCTGTTACCAGATAAAACTGAGTGGGGGCTAGTGTTGCTTGTGCCACTCAGCCAACAGACCAACACAGGAGTTGGGTCATAGAATAAACGTTTATTGTCAGAGCACCAGTGACCTGAGAAGGCAGTGGGCTTTCACTCTCACAGACTGCCTGTCTCCTCCAGTTATGCTACCAGGCCTGACGCCAGAGCTGCTTCTCCCTGCTAACCCAACCTCCATGTCCCAAGCACTGCCTTGCAAACCAAACCTGCGTGTCCTAAGCTCTGCTCTTAGTTGTTGTGCCTTGTGGGTCAAACCAGTGCCACGGCCCAAGGGACTCGCTGCTCCTGCCTTGGGGGTCAAGCCAGCTGCTGTGACCTAAGTACCCGTCTGCTCCTCTCCTCTGCCTCATTGCTTCTGCCCTCTTTCTGTTTCTATCCCTCTTAAAAGGCAGTAGGAGGGTCCTTCTTTCCCAATCAATTGCGACCCATTACCAGAAATAACCCCCACCTATGCTAGCTTGCAGACTTTATCAATGTGATCAATTAATACCAGATAAGCCTAGGCCTCTCAGCCCCTAGAACACTTTGTCCTGAGGGGAAGGAGATTCGTCAGATGTCTTGATTTATGGCTGCCCTGAGCAGCCTCCTCCTTCTGCTCCCTTTTTTCTTCACCTTGATACAATTTCCCCCTTTACCACTCCAGATACTTACAATCTTACAAAGGCAAGTGGACAAAGGTCTCAATCTTTTGTAGCTACTTCCTGTTGAGCAAAGGGTGTAGTCCTCTGTATCCAGTATCCAGAGAACAAACAAGGGGTTGGCAATAAAGGGAAGCCTTCACAAGAGGGAGTAGGATTTTACAAAGTCCAGATCCATTGGCTTTTCCAGGGAGGCGGTATGTGCGATGTCCTAAGAATGGCATCATGGGACAGGTTGGCATCCTTGTATTCTAAAAGTGACAAATTTGGCAAGGAGGTTAAAATGCATAATTAGAACCATAAGGAAAGTAAAGAGAAGAATCCAAAGCACAAAGGAAACTTCTTTCAAACTGTCTACCAAAATTGCATCTCTATGCCTTATGCTTTTAACTACTAAAACCATACTACTTGCTTCCAACTTAATGTGAAGTTTTTACTCTTAAAAACCCCAATTTTCTTTCAAAACATAAATAAAACCAAAATCCAAGGCATGAACAGAATTTCAAAAAGGGGGACAAGAACTAGTCTTAGAATCCTATCTCACATAAACAGGTACACATAAACCAGTCCCACAGACAACCTCCTCTTAGGTCACACAAGCCACTTATGCTAGAAACATGCTCTTGCATTAGTTGCTACACTAAACAGCACCATAAATTACCTCTCCTAGACCCCCACGGCCCAAAACTGCAGAGATTGAGGATTCCTGTTGTATACAAAACAACAAAGTTCAAACCAAGTCCCCAAAAGATACACCTAACCATCAAAGAATAACTGTGATCAAGAACTAAGGTTTCAAGTTCAAAACTTCCACAACCTTCTATAACTCAAAATTTCTCCTTACGAACCTGTAATTTTTCTACTCCTTCTCGGTCTGTCTATTCTCATTCATTCAGAAATAACCATCGTTAGGACAAACCACTTTTTCCTAGTTTCTTGAAGAATGTATTTCCATACCTCATGCCTTTCTCAAAACACATAAATAATAGAAAATGAAATAAAATGAAAGAAACATTATCATTTAGCATTGGGTGATGCTATCTTTTCCCCAAAAAAGAAATTTTAAATCTCCTTCAAGAGTGCAGGTCCAGCTTTCCTTTTCAGCATCAACCACAGTGGCAGGTCTGCGTCTTCCTCAGATGTGCTCATTTTATCCGGATATAGTGGATACCAGGCTTGAACAGACAAATGGAGCTGTAATAAGCAAACTTATGGAAAGGGGTGTTTGTCCTAAACGTTCATATTGCCCAATCCTCAACTCTCATTTCAAATCCAAAGGGGAACGCCTAAGACAGTGATCTGAAACTGTCTAGCATAAATTATTTCAAAAGTGCTCAATTTGAGCCCACTTCTGGGTGCTTCCATAATTCGGTGCAAGGCAAGAGGGAGTGCTGGGTCCCACCTCAAATGCACTTCCGGCATATTTTTGCCAGAATAAGCAGGAGAGTGTTGGCCACTGTTCTGGGAATGGTAGGTGGCCAGGGCCAACATACGTACTCCTGGGGATCAGAGCCAGGTGTTCTTAAAAATTCTCCTTGTCTATACACAGGGCAGGCATTTCATCTTTGTTGGAATCACATCTTAACATCTCACGTTCTCTTGTGGTTGTGTCAGGCCCTGGTGTTGGCGACTTCCCAGCTGAGTTAATGTCTTCCACATCAGAGCCCCTGAGGATCTCAGCGCCCATTTCCATAGGACTGTCTGTTGATTCTTCCTTAGGCATGATTCTCATGATCTTGGAGCCTAGCTTCTCACAGTGTTCTAATTTTACCTCTTTGACCTTCTGGCTCCTGCCACTGAGGCCAGAGTGCCCAGGAGCACTACCTGGGGCAGGCACCACAGCAATCTTCCAGCTTGGGCCCTTCCTAACAAGTGCTCCACCTCTTGGGCTCCTTTGCAAGCCTTGCCTCAGCTAAGATATTCCAAGCCACTTTCACCACTGAAGTTCAGCTCCAGGCAGGTTTGGACCCTCTGCTGAGACCTAGGAGCCTCAAGAATCTCAGGCTTGATCCCTGCAGGAGAGACCTACTCAAACAAGGTGAAACAGACAGGGACAGCCTGGGGGCCCAGGCACCCCGGGTTGTCCACCACCCTTAACACCTCCCAAACCTTTCAGACAGGACTGAAGCTCAGAGGTCTCTGAGCCTGAAAGGGTAGCTCAAACGTAGGCACCAGCTGGTGTCTCCTCCGGGCTTAGTTCTAATAAGTCACAAACAGTGCTGAACCATTCCAGCCCCATGTCAACACACACTGCCTTGTGGTCTGGCCACTTCTCCCTGAACAGAAACAGGATCTCTGTGTCCCAGCCACTCATGCTGTTTCTCAGAGTCCTCAGCTGTAACTCCTTTTCTTTAGCTCTGACCCTATTCTTCTTGTCCTGGCTCCTTCTGGTGACTGGCTCAGCCATGGGTTTGGGGCCACAGGGCTGCTAGGCTGCCATCCTCAAAGTGACCATCTCATAGCCTTGGGCCTGTTTACCTAATTTCTTTAAACTCTCTGGAAGCAACCAGAAGCACCTGTGCAACTTGTCAGGAGGCACCAAAGGACAGGTTTCTAGCTTTGCCAAGCCCAGGTGCTGACAGAGGGGCTCAGAGATGTCACAGGCCTTGGCATAGCGTCTGCAACCACAAAAAAATGCAGACCAAGTCACTGACGTAAGAGGCAGCTATCCCCAGGTAGTCAGTCAGCTCTCAGCCTAATAGGTCCTGCAAAGTAAGTCTTTAGTATCCAAATGACAGCAGCTTTGCAACTTCCTACCAGCTGGGCCAGATCAGGCAAACCAGGTACCTGACAGTCTTCGGTGAAGTCATAAACATCCATAGCATTGGGGTAACTTTTCTGAAATTGCACCTGCACAAAGATTGTTCCTGCTTGGAGGAATCCCCACAAATATAATTCTGCAGCTGCCAAAAGAGGAAGCTGTACCCACCCAGAAAAGCAAGAAAGCCCATAATAGCATCCGGTCTGTCAGCATCTGTATCATTCAGATCATGCCCACTGGTGTCAAACAGCTGAAGAGCAGCTACCATTCTACAGGCTGTTGGAGAAACTAAGTGGGGAACTTCCCATGAGGAACTTTTATTCTCCAAAAGTACTAGAGAGCTCAAGAGCACAGCTGAGCTGTGTGTGTAGCTTGCCGCTACACTAGGACTTTTGCCCCCTTCCAGAGCAGAGGAAATTTGACCCAAGGGGAAGCCGGGATGGCTCAGTGGGTTAGGCGCTCACTTTGCAGCGCCGGGGACCGAGGATCGAATCCCGGCCCCGGCCCGTGCGGAACCATATGCTGAACTGGGAGCTCCCCCAGTTCAGTTCTCTCTCTGTCTCTGTATCTCTCTCTCTCTCTCTCTCCTCTGTCAAAATAAATAAATAAATAAAATATATAAAAAAAAATGTATTTTAGAAATTTGACCCAAGCCACAGCCTTATAGTCCTGGGAGCTCTCTCCTGGACTGCTACTTCCAGTTCCTGGGGTGGGCACTGCGGTTAGGTGTCGAGTAGCCATCACAAGCCAGCTCTGCCCATTCCAGCAGGTACAAATTGTTAGGTTGCACCAGAAATTATGCCTTCGTGGTTACCAAAACTGTTACCGGAAGGAAACTGAGTATGGCGCATGCTGCCTACACCATTTATCCAATAGATCAACACAGGAGTTGGGTTACAGAATAAGTGTTTATTGTCAGAGCACCAGTGACCTGAGAAGGCAGTCAGTTCCCACTGCCAAAGACTGCCTGTCTCCTTCAGCCAAGCTACCAGCACCCGGCATTGGTCCAAATCCTGACACTACCATAGCTCAACCCTTTATCTATACAGTGGAAGAAATAATAATAATCATCTTGTGGATTGTTAAGAGGATTAAATGAGCCAATTTTTGTAAAGCTTTGGAACAATAATAGTAAATAGTAGACACAACTGTTGGGGAGTGACAATTCCCCCACTCTTTATCCCTCATTGGTTCTTCTGGCTGCACTAGTTATGAAATAATAAAATTACACAAGACTAGATTAACAGGGGAAAAACAATTTAACAATGTGTACATGAGAGAATCACAACATGATGCTCAGATTATATAATGAAGCTAACAAAAGTGATCAAACCAGGCACCTTTTTATACTTTTTAGATAGAGCAACAATAATATAAAACTGTGAGAAATTAGAAGGACAAAGAAAGTTAGTGCTCCTTAAAAATGAATCTAAGATAGTTTGAGCATTTGTTAGTGAGGAATCTAAACAAAGTTTGAGCTTGGGTAGTAAATTAGTAGTCATTACAAGGTTTATTTATACAGGCTTGTTCTTCTCTGGATTTTATAACTTATGTTTCTCAGCCCAGGAGTGGGAAGGAGGGCACTTATCGTGGGAATTACTTCCGGCTTTTAAGGGAACAGAGGGAAGTCATTCTGTTCCTGCTGCTTCTTGGGTAATTTTAGTTCAAAATAGTCAATATGTCTTTGGGTCAGCTTGCCCTGGGCTCTAACACTACGTAGATGAAATGAAAGTATAAAATGGAAAAAAAGAAATTACTCCAAGAAGAAAAGAGTTAAACATAGAAATAAGTCTCATCTAGACAAGAAGAGGAAACAGGAAACCTGCTGACTCTATCCCTGGATGGACGGTGAGAATGCAGCTTACTTTATGGGGAGGATCAGAGTGACTAGAGCTTATGTTATTAGGGATATACCTCTGAAGAAACCTTGGCACAGCAAATATTGTTTTTAGTTAGAATAGTTATGTCTTGGTTATAATGGGATAATTATTGGGCTAGCTCCTTTGGCCTATCCTATTGTCCCTGAGCCCATCCATGGAAATTTACCTGTGGTATTTCCTTCACTCATTTAATGGGGCTTCTTTTTGTCCCCTATTACCTAAGAACAGGACCCAGGTGTGCCCAGTTCTAAAACAGACATTGACCTCCATTATATTTCTGTTCAGAGGGATGGTTGCTCCTAATTTATGTAGTAAATCCCTTTCTAGAAAGGATATAAGACATTCTTGGATGTTAAAAAATGAGCAACTTAATTCCCTCTATCTAATTTACAACTAAGGGGTTCAACAAACTATTTTCTGAGTTTCTTGATACTCCCATCAGGTAACATCTTTTATTGGGGAGTTTTCCTGACCTGACATTCAAAACTGAGAATGTGGCTCATGTCTTGAATAAAAAGTCAACAGCTTTACCCTCTATGTCTACTATCACCCTACTATGTCTCCTCTCGGGTTATTGGGATTTTCTTGGGAGCCAACAAAAAGCCCCCAGACCCTGTCAGTCTTCATCTATCTGGGCCATCAGTAGCTTCTTATCTGAGAGAGATTTGGGGCCAACCCATCCTCCCAAATTCAGGAGCAAAAGGGATATTCCTCTTTTCAATGGCCTTCCTTCCTGCATATGACACACTGATTAGGTCCCCATTTCTTGGGCCAAGTTGTTCTGAGGCATTCTATTGGTAGCAGGAATCTGTACTGAGGACATCTCTTTCTAGATTTCCTGGACTGACACTGAAAGGCAAATGACTAGCCTGCCTTTAGACTTTTCTGTCTTCTTTCTTCTCTTCCTCTAATTCTCAAGTATTGAACACCTTATTGGCTATGTCTACCAACCTAGGCATGAGAACGTTAAACTCTACCTCACACTTTTGTATTTTGCATCCATGTTAGGGGCACTTTGAGAAATGAAATAAGACCCTAAGATTGCATTCCCTTCGAGCGTTTCCAAATCCAGAGTAGTATGAGCATATAGTCTTAAACATTCTCCCAACATTTCTAAGATGCTGAAGAGATTTTCCTGAGGGTGAGTAACATCTTTAATCTTATTCCAATTTACAGGCCTCTTCCCTGCAGCTCTTATGTAATCCTTTCAAAATCATGATACAGTAGTGCAGTATCTTTCTTTCCCAACATTATCAACAGGGTGCCAATCTGGTTCCATGTCAGAACCCTCTAAGTTCCCTAGCCACCATATCTGATGTCCTGCATTGTCTTTATTTTCCCTGTCTTCTTCCTCACTAGCTTTTATAAGGACTCTGTCCTTTTCTTCCCCAGTGAGGAGAACGCTTGCTCCAAGAATACTTGCTGGTGGTGCTTAGGACTACAGCATTTACCTCAAGACAGCTTGTGGATTAGTATTTAATCATTTAACCTTACCCCTAAAATGATTAAATACTGATCCTATTTTCTGTTACCTTAGAATTAGGGACAAAACAGTTTTTCTATTTTATTTTCACATTGAAAACCTGTCAAATTTGCTTAGCCTCAAAGAGCATGTTTATGTAAAAGTGAATGTAAGAAGAAGCAAGCATGCTGCACTGTTTTTTCCTAAAGGGGAAAAGAGTTATTAAGAGAAAATGAGTGTTGGCTCAGGTGGGATAGAGAGTACTAAAAAACAACGACTCCTAATAAGGTTTAAAAATCCATCTGGGTCTTCCCTCACTTCATTGGTGTTTCCCTTCCAATCATACAGATGAGAGACGGTGAAAGACATGAATCATAGCAAGTCCCTCCTCCCCATTGGGGACCTGCCTTAGTGGGAACATTGTGCAGGGCTAATAGTTTCTATTACTTGCCAGACTGGGTCTGGGTAGGGGTGAACTCAGAGAGAGCAAATGAGAGGGAGAGGCAGTAGGCACTGCAGTCAAACTTTCAGGTGCACATGGATATAATAAAAGACCAGGACTCCACGTTTCCCGCTGGGACGTGGGAGAGATGCTGGTAGAGAAGGTAGTGTGAGTGCCTACCAGCCGTCCTCAAACTACGGCCCACATGCGGCCCGCTGAAAACATTTATCTGGCCCGCCGGGTGTTTTTGCCGCCACTGCCTGTCCTGCTTAGCAGCCGACTCGTCCCGGGCCCGTAGTCCGGCCCTCCAACTGTCTGAGGGACAGTGAACTGGCCCCCTGTTTAAAAAGTTTGAGGACCTCTGCTAGACTATCAGGATGTGCTCATGGCCGCGGGAGTCTAGAAGCTCTTTGCTCAGAGTCTAATACTGGCAAGATAGACTCTTTTTCCTTAGGACTGACAATAGTGGACTCTTAATTTTTCACTGCTTTTAGAGGCCTTTAATTTGAAATGGAGCCATAAAAATCTGGGCCTCAAGTATTCCATTCCCCCCCCCCATTTTTTTTTTTTTCTGTTGTTGTTGTTATTTGGCAAAAACAAGTCAATCTGAAGGATTGTATTATAATTTCTGGAGATGTTCATGGGCCATATTTTTTTATATTCCAGTTTAAGTTGGGGCCAGGCCATGTTACAGAAAAAAACCCAAATGTTTTTTAGGTAATGGATGATAACCAATGACTTATAGTATTTTAGGATGCAGCACAGTGGGCTTTCTACTAGTATGTCACACCTGATTCCTAATACCTTAGATCTTCTGTTCTGGATTTAACTCCAACCACCTGCAGGGAGGTACCTAACATTTGTGGACACACAGATGCCACACAAACTAACCCAAATAAGGTTCCCTACCCATGGAGCCTAGAATTCACACTAAATAGCTGAATCCAGGGAATCAGGTCTGAGAACCTGGAGTTACTGGACTGCCTGGTAGGGTTTTCTAACATCGAACTTCTTTCCCGTAGTTTCCCCACATCTGGGATGTAATATCTTTTGTGCCTCTGGCATTTCAGAGGGAAGAAGACATAATTTGGCCTAATTTTGATATAACTACCTGATTTCTAAACCTAATATTCTGCTGATAACCTCTTTTAGGGTGCAGATTTGGTCAGAAAGTTTCTGGCCCTGCTTAGTGAATAAATATGAGGAAACTTTGCAGTATGGACTAGTGAAGAAAACTACTCCCAGAATTTTCACTGGGTTTGTTGGGCAGAATATTTCTCCAATCAGAGGGCAACTACATTTCCAGGGGGTCTTGATTACAGTGAAGAGGACCTCCTAGAACCCTCTTGATTGAAAGAAGGAAAAGGAATAAATGGGAGACAAGTGAGATGCCAAAATGGCAAGCAAGAGAAAACAAAAGACCCTTCAACCATTTGTTCTTGTCTTTCACCTGTAGTCAGGAATTCCTGATGTTTACTTGTTTAGGTTAAGCTTCCCTGATCCCTTTCTTTAATTTGTCCTGACTGGACTGAACTTGTTCCTTTAGGAGACTCTCTTCCTCCTTACTCGTCTCAACTGGACAATCAGTTCCTTTCCGGGGTTTTCTCCTCTCTGGAAGGTCACTCCTCCCCTTTGACCTGTTCCCTCTGGACTGGATTGGGAACTTTAAAGAGGAGCCTCTTTTCCTCCTTTATCTGTCCTATTGCTAGTCCTAAAGTATATTATTAATCAACCTCATGGGAACATTATCACAAATCCTCACAACATAACAGAGGGCAAGAGCCCCAATGCAGCCACAGTTGTATTGTGATCATCACTAGTGTGGTTTTGAACTGCATTGGTCCTTTCTCTGTTGATGGGCCCTCCTCACCTACGCTCTATGGCCACCCAGCAATGTGAGAGAGTTAGGCTTACATGAGCTGTCCCTGCTCAATGCTTCTCCCATCAGTAGTGGGACAAATCACTAGGGCTCAGGGTGTGGTCATGCTAGATGGAGGCCAAGGTCAGTCTTTCTACAGTCACCAAAATTTGTTACTAAATATTCTGGGTCAGTGACCCAAACCAAAGTCCTTCTGCCCAGTGCTATACACACCAATAGAGCAAGACTGAACAAAGCAGATCAGAAACTTTATTCTTTGATCAAGGAGCGGAGAAGGTTCTCTAACAGCCCCTTCCCCCTGACTGGGGAAGAGCCTTCTCTATTTATGAGCTGTGACATAGTGATTAAACTCTTCTATGTGTGTGTATTCTTCTGTTGCACTTGAACCTTTTGCACACAGTTCTTTTTGCACCTGAGGTTCTATTGCCATCTTGGTTTTGTGTTGGCTCCTTAGTCTTTGAAGTCTAGAATGCTTTTCTGTTACCATAAAAAAGCACAGTTTGTGATATAGTTTAGGTATTGAGAAATGTTATGGTAATATCTTTAGGATGATAGCCCAGTGACAAATTAGTTTCTCATGTCTAGAGTGCTACATAGAAGAAGTAAAATTTCACCAAAGCATTTATCTTTGTAAGCCAAACTCATGGGTATCTTAGGGGTATCAAAATGATAACACAAGTACCAAAGTCTCGTGGGCTTTTGTTTTTGCATTTGGCAAAATCCAGGAATCTACACACCTTTCTGTATGCATAGACAATCACCAAATGCACGTGGCTGGCACTGAGTACTGCAGGGGAGATGACATACATGGGAAGAAGGTGGGTTAAAAAAGAGACGCCTGGGCCAGGACATTTGAAAGAGCTGGACAATATAGGGAGGATATGATGGGAGCTGGTTGTTTGCCTGAACTGAGAGGTTTTGGGGGGCCTCGGTGGCAGGGCCTCGGTCCCTTTGACCTCTCAGAGAAGGCCAACCTGGGGCCTCGATGGCAAGGCCTTGGCCCCCCCTTTCATCTCCCTCAGGGGTAGTTGGGTGATTAGACATAGGAAAATGTATATCTATAGCTTCGCATGAAGGTCAGACAGCTGGCACCAGGTTAGATCACAGGCTGTGGGATGAAAGGAATACATGGGAGAGGGCCTGTATGTTCCTGATAACAGACTGCCTGCTCTGTACTTCAGTTAATGAGTAGTTTTTGATGTGGTTGAAAAACTCCATCTTTGTCTTTCCTTGCTCCTTATAATGATATGAACCTTGGCTATATAAGTGATTCAATAAAGCTATTTGGGGCTGTCCGATTGAGGGCAGTCGGCTGGCAAGTGTGTCAGTCTCAATTCCCACCACTCAAACTCAGGGATTCCGTTCAGCCAGGCTGGCTCCTGGTTACAAGGATAAGGTGGCACCCATCCAGGAGGCCAAAAGAAACAGAAAGACTTTCCATCCCCTAACCATCTTCCTCAGCTAATGAATCCCCTGCCTCTGATTTTAACCCCCTCCCCCACCAACTGTTGTCCTCCTACTTGCTAAGCTGAAAGATTGCACAATATCTTGGCAGCTATTTTAGCCCCCTGATACTAGTGGGGTTTATATCCTCATCTAAGAAGAGAAATAGTACCTGTATCCAACTAACGGATGGTTGGGTACCTCTAGGTCAATTTACATATTAATTGTGTAAAAATGCATAATTGGTATTATGTTTTACATGCTTGTATCGTAAAAATTTATAGTCAGAGAAGAACCTTGTTTCGGAACCTCTGCATATAAAGTGTTGATCCCTGCTCTCTCCCATGGGGTTTAACAATAAAAACAGAGAATCCCAGGGGAGAAAGGAAAACAAGAGCTTAATTTAAAACTTAGTGGCCACCTGAGTACTCAGAGATATTTCCTAGGACAGCAGTGTCACCTACCTCATGCAGGTTCCTAGTATATTCTCTATTATTTTTTGGTGAGAGGTAGGAGGGAGAGGTGAGGGTGGTTGGGCAAGGGGTAATTGAATGTTGGATACATAAATGTTCTGTGACTTGATGTCCCCGCTCAGAATTAATGACTAGCAAAGAAAGGGTCCAGTAGTCCTTGCTAGTCAGATAAAAATGTCATATCCCACTGATAAGCTCATGCATCGTCTTGGTTTTATACGAAGTGAAGGCAACTGATTCCTTGGGAGAAACTTTGTTCCCCCTTCCACAACCTGAAACAAAGCCCTTAGCTCAATGGCGTTCCCAAAATACAGAGATTGTGGGATGCCAGGATAGCTCAGCAAGTTGAATGCTTGCTTTGTAACTGCGAAGTCGGAGGGCTGAATTTTGGCCATGGTCCTTGCAAACCTATATGCCACACTGCAGTGCAACAGGTATCCACCAGGTTAGCAGCTAAGGCTCTCACCTCCCATGCGGTAGGGCCCCAGTTCAATTTTCACTCTGCACGGCTCCACGTCCACCTATGTGGAATGAAACCATGTCACAACTAATAATACACAACTATGGAGACTACTCTGGGCCCTCCCTACTTCTCTCTCCCTCTCCTCTCAAACAATAAAATTAATCTTAAAAAAAAGAAAAAAGAGATTCTCTTAAATCTATGGATCTGAAAGGTGGAAAATCTGAAACCCTACTGTGTCCACTAGAGTCCTGCAGCTGTGTAAACTAAGTATGAAAAATGAGCATGATTCCTAGTTCTGTGGGCAGAATTGAAGGTCACGTTCATAAACCTGGCCAGCACTCCCCTTAACTTTGTTATACTGTTATTGATACATGAGCCAGATTATAGGCTGGAATATAAAAGATAACTGTGTTTAAGTTCACAATTTACAGAAACAAATCATACCTGCTGATCATATTGTCTGGCTCACTCATGTAGATGCCTGTACTATGTCTCCATTTCCTGATGAGATCTAATCCTGATGTAATAATAGCCACTGCTTTATGTCAAGCTTGACTCTTGCCAGAATTTGTTCCATTTACCTAACCATAAAGGATGCCAGAGTCTAACACTGACCTTGCTTTTCCTGTTATATCTAATTTTTAACCTTTTCTTGGAGATAAAAATTGGGATCTCTCCACTGTTGACATTTTTCTTTTTTAGGTTACAGTACTATTATTCCATCCCAATTTATATATGTATACAAAATGCTGTGGTCCTTGAAAATCATCTATGTCATGTTTCTGGGTTTCCAGACCATTCACAGTCTGAAATGTTTCTATCTTACCATACAAAGTCTATCTAATAGTCTAGACCTAATAGCTAGTGCATGAGGGCTGATAATTAAATTCACAAACTCATCCAAGAAAAAGTGCTACATATCTCATTGCTGAATATCACTATGGTCACCTTTGACATACTCCCTTTGAGAAGTGATGCACCAATACCAGCACCTAGTCCATCCCCAAAGCAATTTTGGAAGTCTTTTACTGGAATGGCCATCAGAGTCAATATCTTGGCAGCTATTTTAGCCCCCTGAATGTCATCAAAATGTCCTGAATGTCATCAAAATGTCTTCCTTTCAATATTTTCTTTATCTTTTGGTAAAGAAAAAAGTCATTGGGGGCCAGATCAGGTGAGTAGGAAAGGTGTTCCAGTGCAGATATTTGTGCACTGGCTAAAAACTCCCTCACCAACAGTGCCTTGTGAGCTGGTGCATTGTCATGATGCAAGAGCCATGAGTTATTGGTGAAAATTCAGGTCATTTTGCCTAACTTTTTCATGAAGACTTTTCAGCACTTTCAAATAGTAAACTTGGTTGACAGTTTGTCCATTGGGTACAAATTCATAATCAAAAATCCCTTTGTCATAAAAAATGTTGGAAACATAATTTTTACTCTTCATTTGGACTGACCAGATTTTTTTGGTTGTAGAGAATTGGCTGACTTCCATTGTGCACTTGAATGCTTTGTTTCAGGATCATATTGGTACCCATGCTTTATTACCAGTGATAATACAGCCCAAAACATTGCCTTGCCTCTCTGAAAGGTCTTGGCAAATCAAGCTCTGACGTTCTCGTGAGGGCATACAAAAACAGGGAACAACAACAATGAACATCACTCAGCAAGACGCTGCCACATGTCAACACAAACACAGTTGTGAGACATTGATATACCAAGGTTATGAGACCTTACATAGTTGTTTGTACAATGCTGCCGATGTAAGCACATGGTGGCAAATTCACAAACTTAACTGTCAGACCTCAAATGCAGCGAAATATTAATTGGCCATAAAAAAAGAAATAAAATGTTACCATTTTCAATGACATGAATGAACCCATAGGTTATTATACTAAGTGAAGTAAGTCTGACAGAAAAAGTCAACACAATACTATCTTACTTATACGACGAATCTAGAAAAATAAAATAAACAAATGAAATAAAAACACACTCATAGCTATAAAGAACAAACTGTTGGTAGCCAGATAGGTGCTATATGAAAAAGGTGAAGAGATTAAGAAATACAAATTGACAGTTACAAAATAGTCACAGGTATGGAAAGTACAGCTTAGGAAATATAGTCAGTCATATTATAACTATATATGGTGTCATGTGGAGGCAAGACATATTGGGGATCACTTCATAAATTATATAAATGTCTAGCCACTTATGCTATACAACTGAAACTAATATTATACTGAATGTCAAATATAACTATAAAAATTTAAATTAAAAAAATGTGTTTTTTTTCTAAAATCAGGTTGTTCTTGATGATCAGGAAAAAGAAAAAAAATATTAAAGATACCATTATAAAAGACTTGACCTATCTGAACAAATTGTAGATTAGCTTAACAATAAGGTCTAAGTGTTTGGGGACTATATATACACACATTTATTTATTTATATTTATATTTTTAATGCTATTATAAATGTGGTGAACAGATAGAGTCCTCTAAAATATTTTTTATTTTGGTCATTGGTCTCAATAAAAATGCAAGAATTCTGGTTGCTTTCAATTTTATTCATTATAATTTAACTTTCACAGAGCAAGTTGCTAATGGATACCCTGGGGAATATTGTCTTGAAAATGAACTTATTTTAATACTCTAATTAATGATCTGGATAAAGAAAAACCTGGCCCTTAATGAAATATTTAGCATGACTAATTTCAAAGGTGCTAAACACACCATCAGGAATGGACAAATAACTAACTTAGAAAAAAACATTAAAAAATGAAATAAATATTTTGAACAAAAAAATAAAGGCAGTATAAATAAAATGACATAATGTTCCCATACCACCAAAATGAACAATAAGATTAGGAAAGAAATCCTTATACGTAAAAGGAGGTGCTATTTATCATTGCTGATATTTTTACTGTTTTTGAGTTATATGCATTTATATGTTTGCATAACTTACTTCATACATAACTTATTTTAGTTGAAGTCTTGTTTGTTTCTTTCCTATAACAAATATAAATAATTCTATATTTTTGGTGTATTGACTTTATTAATTTATTTTGTGAGCTCTTCACACTTATCCCCATCAGCAGTATCTAAGAATCTAGTTCTACAAATCTTCAAAATTTGAGATTATTAAGTTTTTAAAGTTTTGTCAGTCTGATATGAGATGACACTATCTCATGGTTATATATTATACTTCCCTGTTTTTTAATGAGATTGAACATACTTTTCATGTCCTCATTGGCAATTTGCATTACTTTATGACTTCCTGTTTATAAAAGTTGTGCATTTTTATGTTAGGTTTCTTTCTTGCATTTCAAAAATAAACTTTGTATGTTGAAAATGTTAAGTCTTTGTCATGTGTGTTGAAAATACCTATTTCTGTACATAATGTACCTTTTAATTTTGCTTAAGAGTTATTGTCATGCAATTTTAAAGATATAATTTTTAAATATATTTATTTCCTGTTACAGTTTTTTTTTTGCTACAGTTTTCTCTATCCTTAAACAAAAAATATATTGTCCTAAATTTTATTCTAATCTTAAAAATGAGATTCATCATATATCTGAAATTTATTTATTTATTTATTTATTCATTTATTGCAGGAATGTGCCTTAATTATCTTTAAGAGTGAGAGACCACAAAAATAACTTAATGTGGTCTAGTGGAAAGCATATCAACTGTTATCAAGAGACCAGTATCTACTTTCAGCTTCTGTTTAAATATATCTTTCATGATACATTTAATTTCTGGGGTCTCTAGTTTACCAAAATTATTATTTTTAAAAAACGAATTAGGTGTATGTTACCTCAAACAGTGCTATTCCTAGGATGTATGTGGAAGTGTTCCAGGAATACTATTTGAGTCCCATCTATGTAAACAATTTGAATCACTCACATCAGCCTGTTAGAGACTACTCTATATATCCAATCTCATGAGCTCCTTCAAGAAGAATAAAGTGTTGACCCACAGAAAAATTCAACATGGGCATGAGTCCAAGATTCCTTTGTGGCATCTGCTTAATCTGAATGAAGGGAAGAATAGAGGATTAGAATGTTCCCTGAACTCCCCTTGGGGTCCTGGTCTGGTGGCTTCTGGTTCAGACTAGTTTCCTGCCAGTAAGACATTGCTAGTCTTAGGTGTCAGAGAAAGACTCGGGAAATTTTGAGAAAAGCATTTTAAGTTAACCTACCATGTATGTGTCTAAGGACATTTCTGATCTCAGAGTTTTCAATCCTGCACACCCAGGATGGTAGCATTAATACTAGATGAATACACATGATTATATTCCTTTATTTAAAAGCTCCATCTTGATTCAAATACTAGAGACAATATGTGTGCAAGCACATGCACACACATGTACACATTTTTTCCCATTGAAAATGGAATTTTGTAGATTTTATGTATACGATGAACCATGGTGTCTCCACTTGAGGGGCATCCATGGAGGAGCTATTCCAGAGAGCCCAGAAAATGTAAATATTGTTACTGTTGCCTAATTCATAATTAACAAAAGTGATACTAGTTATCCCTTTAAAGCAGGGACTAAACTCAGTGAGTATTTATTTACCCTAATGACAAATTTATAACACACTGTTTCTAACCTCTCTTAAGTTTTATGACTAGTGGTTTATGTTGATGGAAATAGAGATCTTTGATTTAAAAACTCTGTGGTTAGTGACCCAAGATAAGCTAATACCAGGCAGAATATATTCAAATACTTTGAGTAGATACCAAGAAGAGGGATTGTTGTGTCATATGGTAATTCTGTCCTTATTTTTTTGAGGAATCTCCATCCCGCCTTTCATAGCGGTTGTATCAATTTACATTCCCATCAGCAGTGTGTGAGGGTTCCTTTCTCTCCACAGCCTCTCCAGCACTTGTTTTCCCTTGTCTTGTTGATTATAGCCATTCTAACAGGTGTGATATGGTGCCTCATTTTGGTTTTAATTTGCGTTTCCCTAATAGCTAATGAAGTTGAGTATTTTTTTCATATATCGTTTGGCCATTTGTATGTCTTCATGAGAGAAGTGTTTTTTAGGTCTTCTGCCCATTTTTCAATTGGAATGATTTTCTTTTTTCTTTCTCTATTTTCTTTTCTTTCTTTTTCTTTTTTTTTTTTTTGAGTTGTACGCGTTCTTCATATATTTTAGATATTAGCCCCTTAGGAGAGGCATTGTTTGAAAATATTTTCTCCTATTATGTTGATTACCTCTACTTTGTTGAAAATGGATTTCATTGCAAATTTGAAATAATTGTCTCACATGTAAAACATAAAATTGTGGCACTTTCTATTTATCATTTCAGAGGTATCATATATAGGGTATCACAAACTGAGTTGTTCTTCAGTGTTCTTTTAAATAAGAATAATAGCAATCACCATTTATTGGTTCCTTAATATGTTCTAGGCACTGTCTCAATTCCCTACATTATTCTCATAAATTAGTATAGAAAACATGACTTTTGTCATGGGTCTGATTCAAGAGTCTGTCATTACTAGCCAGGTAACCTTGGTGAAAATTATCTAACACTCTGAAAGAGAGATAATCTCTATTTCACAAATTGTGGATAGTAAATGTGGTAATATATTAAAGACTAAGTACAGCTCCTAGTACAAATGAAGCACAAATTTTCTCTAACCACAAAAGTTGGAGCATAAACCGTACAGAGAACTGGGAAATCAGCAACTATATAAAGTATTGAAAACAGGGCATTATGCATAGAATCCATGGTTAGGGCTCGGTGTATAATTTCTGGTATGGGTGAAAGAAAGTGTTTACAAGTTTTGCTCTTCAGAAGAAAGCTTACTTCAGTAGGTCCAGTGGCTGTGAGCTATAGGACAGCTAGAGGACTGGTCAATCTGGAGATGCTGCTAATCTAAAGCCATCAGGCGTATGTGACTGTGATAGGGACTCAGAATAGAATGACAGAAGATAAAATGATGGTATCTGAACTAAAAAATGTTGGTGGTGCTTATGATTTCATGAATAATTTTGTTTTGTGAACCTTGGAGGTTTTCTGAAAACTAATCACTGCATTTTGGTGAAAGGAAAGATGAAATTAGGAGGCTTTTCTATTATAACTTGACTTTAATATTCAAGCAGCAATTTCTTTTTTTTTAAGATTTATTTTTATTGTTTGAGAGAAGATGAGAGAGGAGAAAAATAAAAGAAGAGAGACAGAGAGAGAAACAGAAAGAAGGGAGAGGGCAGAGCAGTCTCTACTGTTGTACATCATTAGTTGTGTCATGGTTTCATTCCACACAGGTGAATGTGGGGCCACGCAGGATGGGAACCAAACCAGGGGCCTCCCATATGGCCAAGGAGCCATCCCAGGGGTTCCTAGTTGTACCACAGTTCAGCAAATGGAGTTTCACAGGCTGGGGCCAGGAATCAAACCTTGGACCTTGTGATTGTGAGGCAAGTGCTCAACCCTTGAGCTATCGCAGAACCCCCCATGTGGCAGCTTCTACAAGATGATCCATAGGCCTGAGGTTTGCTTTTTGTGTGTGTGCATTTTCAGCCTGTTTCCAAATAAATTATTTTATTTCATTAGTTATCCCTTTGCACTCAGTTTCCATAATCATAATTCTTATGTAAATGTTTCTAGTAACCACGGTAATTGTCTACCAAAAAAAATTATTTGTACAATTTGTACTTCAAAAAATATATAATTTTAAGCATTGAGTTGGTGTGACTAAATGTCTTTTCTGTAAAAAAATTTGCAACATGTTTGGCTGTTATTTTTTTTTTATCCATCTACTATTTCATTTTTAGAAACTAAAATTCTATTTATGTCCTCTTTCATATATATGTATATTTTTAATCAGAGTACTTTTCATCATCAATCACACTCCAAAATCCACTCAACTTGAGTAACATGCTTGTTTATCAGCTTGGATCCATCACTTAGGTAGTGCACATACATAGATTTATAGGTAAAATACTAAAAATATGCTGGGTACTTAATGAAGTGCCAAACTTTCTTGGCTGACTACAATTCAACTGAACATATATTTTATTAAAAATAAGCAATTGACTTCTCAATGATCCATGTCTCACAATAACTTCTCAGCTATACACTTTATTATTGTGGCAAGAATAAATTCATAGTTGGTGAAGAGCTCACTTATTATCGGAAATACTACAGCTTTAAAACCTTCAGATTTCCTTGAATATATTCACCTAACTGTTTGCTGGAGAAAAGGTAAGATTCTGAAAGAGGCATTTAGAACTGCCTCACTTATGGTACTAGGGTGCCTATATAGAAGAGTAAAAATTCAAGGAAATTTCTAAGTATAGTTTTATTTCTTTCAACAAATTATTTATATACAAATATCCTTTATGGTCTTTTATTACATAATTTCCTTCTTCTGATAGGTCTTCCCACTTATTTTTTCTCTACTCAAGATTACTTTACCCCCATAGTTAAAAGTGTATTTACAGAATACCCAAGAATGGAGGGTATAGTAGAATGGTACCTTCCCTTATTAGTTCTTTTTGTTATTTTCAATGAGCCTTCCAGGTGTCTGCCTTTCTCTTTCTTTCTGATCCTCAGTATCAACTGCTTCAAAATTAACTGAGGTTATGGTTGTTCAGTTAGCTAACTCACCAATAATAACAATAGTTATTACTTATGACATATAATGAGATACAAGTTACTGTGCAGGAAATGATACAATCTTTAAATGCTACCATTATGATAATATTTCTATTTTAAATGTGTAAATTAAAGTTGGAACACAAAGGATACAGGCTTTTACTCAGTAACATATCAACTAAATGGTAAAACAAGGATTTGGAAGCAAGTGGTTAGATTTCAAAATCTGGATTTAACCACTTTACTAATAGAGAAAATGGCCCTGGACTGATATCAGAGGGGAGATTTTTTTTTTAAGATTTATTTTATTGTTTTTGACAGAGACAGAGACAGAGAGAATTGGGGGGAGGGGGTGGGGGGGGGTTGCAGAGCAGTCTCCATGGTTGTACATCACTTTTCTACATAGTCTTATTTCACACAGGTGGGTGGGGCTGCACAGCATGGGAACCGGGCCAGGGGAACTCCCACGTGGGAAGCACACCCCAGTTTAGCATTTGTGTTCACACAAGCTGGGGCCTGGACTTGATATTCAGACCCCCAGAGCTGCAAAATGAGCGCTTAACCTGCTGAACCATCCCGGCTTCCCCAGAAGGGGGATTTTTGAATGAACAATTTGTAGGTGTACATTAGTTCAGAGGATAAGCTGCATCTCAGGCCCTCTATATCATCAGTATAACTCCAGCTCTGAAGGCAAACTTTCAGCTCTGGATTCATAATTACACAGATCCAGTCCTAAGTGCCAAATTTGTGTGGTGATTAGCTATGCCATGCAAAGTAAATGTTCAATTTATAATCATATACATAAATATAGTTTACATACAAAAAAAGTTTTATTATATACACTGCAAAAATGTCTTGAGCTTATTCAGTGAGAGTAATGGATGAGTCTATTAACTGATTCTTTCATTAGTTAAGACTAACATTTTAATATGCCATTATCATTTTTTAAATAATTAGATTGGTCAATGTGTTGAACTTTTAGATGAGTAATGATTTGGATCAGCTTGCTATCTTGTTTATATTATCTTTAACATTCTTTTCACTCTCATGTTTTTCTCTGTGAAGTTATAGGACTATAAATTTCATAAGAGCCCTCCTCTTACAATTATTCATGTGGTAAAATTAATGCCTTTTAGCCAATAGGTATATAAGCACTGAATACCACTAGCTTGCTAGTAGACATTAGGGTCCAGAGATTTCCCTAACTTCACCAAGCATGGCCAGAAAAAAAGACAGCCTACTTTAAAGGGACTAGCTGTGCCCAGATAACCCCATAAATGTAAATAAAGTGAATGTCTGCCTTTGTCTTCTCTTTTGCATTTGGACACAAATGCCAGTAGAAGACTTATTAGGTATATCTTTTCACACACTGTCAGAAAGAATTGTGGCAATCAACATACAAACCTTCAATGAAGCCGTTTTGAAAATAGTTTTCAGACAACTAAGATACACACTGTTAGATTATGCATCTACACATTAATTCTGGCAAGAATTCACTCAGGGAAGAAAAAACAGTAACTATTAGACCCTCTGACAAGCTCAGAGCTTATGTCTTATAAATTTTTGTTTCTAGCAAGACAGTGAGGTTAAAACCACGAGCAAATAGAAGACTCATAGTAATTATTTATTGGACTATTATGCATATGACTTTTGATGGTGCAATGAGAATTTTTTTTAATACAAAAATTATAAGGTCCCACTTTTCTCTCCTCTAGGGATGTCTTTAGTTACCCACTGGTATAGACAGAAGGTAGGAAACAAAACCCTGTCATCCCTGCAGTTGGGGGCGTTAAGTTGAGTTTGTTTGTTTGTCATTTACAGCTGTCTGTATGTAGATACTTCTCATTTCCCTGTGTGCCACCCTAAGACATCTTTCCTCCTCCATATAATGAAATTGGACAATATTTCTAAGGAGATTGTTATTTTCCTTACTTTTTAGAGTTGATGCAAGCCTCATTCCTCTTGCTCTCTCCTTATCTGCATTTTTATATTAGGCTATTATTATAAAAGGACATGAAAATGTATGAGAGGCCTGATGAGTGTGTTTGCTTATGTTTTCACCTTATAAAAAAGTATTCTTTTACCTTCCCTCCTACTAGCTCTTCAAAGTGTCACCTCTACTGGGAACCTTTCTTTTAATCACTGAAACAGAATTGTATTCCTTGCATGTCAATCAAATTATGTATCATCTTATTTTATAATTATTTTTTTATGCTTTGTGTTCTGCCACCATGCTGAGAGCTCTCCCAGGGGTCAACGTATGTCATATTCACCTTGCATATACAATGGGATCTGAAAATATTTTCTTAAAGAAATGACTGAACTAATGAGAAATTCATAGAAAATTCAGGATAGTATTTCAACAGAGAGTTTTACGTTCTTCGTACATTTCTAGTCACTTGTGACTAGGGTTTATAAATCAGCTATATCATTTAGTGGGTGAAATAAAATCACATAAACTACTTTATTCAAGATCTAATTTAGTGGCTATGTTTCCATGTGTTTATTTTTTATATGTATTTCACTTAGAAGCATTTTTGTAAAACCTCTGGACAGGAAACACACCACACATTTTACAATTTTTTTTTTTTTTTTACATTTTACATTTTAATGAGAACTTCTGTGTGAGAGGAGTTATTAAATGTACAATGGATGTGAAAATCTGTCCTTCTCCAATATTAAATGCCAGTCAAATATCACAAGATAAAGTACTGGACACTCAGCAAATGATGTGACGTTAAGAGATGAAACTAGCCTTTTCTGTATGCTTTTCTCATGGCCCACTTCTACAGTAATTCATGTTTCCTCTCGCAATCCATTTAAAAGGATTGGACAGGGTTCAGCATAGAAGAGCCAGAGACTTTTATTATCCCCTTAGGGAAAAAAAATAGCATGAAGTAAAACTAGGATAGGCAGCAAGCCTCACAGTTAGTCAAGATCAAACCAATTTAAAGGATCTGAGGAAAGAAGTGTTCTTATATTTTTCAAAAGGTTTTCTATGCCTGAAGATCTTTATATCTGTGGCCATAGAGTTTAAAATTCCATTTGTGTTATCTGTTTTTCATGTTAGATTCATACACTGGTGGAATAAGGTATAGCTTCCAGTATCTCAGTAAACATATTTTAACCAAATTGATTTCCTTCTATTACCCAATAATATTATAGGAATTTAAATAAGAGTAATAGAACATGAAGTGCTGAATGTGAAAACATGCCAGCTGGGGAGTAAGTAAAGTTTACTTGGGTAAAAAAGAGAGAGAAAATGAAGTTCACACAAAAAGAACAGATGAAGAAAGTTGGTAAAATGCCAAAAAACAGTTTTGATTCATCTTGCTATAAGGCCTTAGATATGGTGGTAAATAAGAGGAACATTAAATGCAACATTCAGAGTTTCTCAAATAACGACCAGAAAGAACTGCAAGGTCTAAAAATAATATGGTGAACTCATTCTAAAAAATGGGCTACATACCTTATTGTTAAATATCAGTACAATCACCTTCAAAGTACTGCTCCTGAGAAGCTATGAACCCACACCAGTGCCTATTCCACACTTAAAATCAACTTTGAAACACTTTTTCTGGAATGGCCATCAGGGCCATCATCATATTACTCTTAATATCTTCCTTTGAATATTTCCTTTATCGTTGGGTAAAGAAAAAAGGCATTGAGGACCAGATCAGGTGAGTAGGGTGGTGTTTCCATACAGTTATTTGTTGACTGCCTAAAACTCCCTCACAGACTGTGCTGTATGAGCTGGTCATTGTCATAATACAAGAGCCATGAGTTGGGGAAGAGTTTTGTTCATATTCATCTAACTCTTTCACGCAGCCTTTTCAGCACTTCCAAACAGTCAACTAGACTGTCCACTTGATACAAGTTCATAATGAACAATTCCTCTGACATCAAAAAAAGGTTATCACCATCATTTTGACTGGATTTGGACTAATGGAACTTTTGGGTTGTGGAGAATTGGCTGACTTCCATTATATACTTCTACACTTTGTTTCAGGGTCATATTGGTACAACCATGTTTTATCACAAGTGATAACAGTCCATAATATTGTCTTGCCTCTCTAAAAGGTCTTGGCAAACTTTGACTCTCCTTTGTTTTTGATCATCAGTGAGCTACTTCGGGACCATTTTTGCACATACCTTTCTCATGCTAAGATTTTCAGTGAAGATTTTCCTAACCTTTTCTCTATCTGTGTTTACTCGGTCTGTTATGCTTCTCACAGTCAGCCAACAATATTGACAGACAATTTGACACATTTTTGCAATGTTTTTGTCAGTTCTGTTCATTAGTGGCCACCCTGACCTCTCTTCATCAGTGACACATCCTTTCCCTTCAGAAAAACATTTAATCCATTTGTACAATGCTGTTTTCTTCATGGCATTATCCCCATAAATTTGGACTAACGTGTCCCTGATTTCACTTCCACTCTTGCCATGTTTAACAAGAAATTTAATGTTTGTACATTGCTTTAATTCAAGCTCCAACATTCTCATGATGGCACACGTAAACACACAACAACAATAATAAATGCTCAGCAAGACACTGCCAAACATTGATACAAAGACAGCTGTCACACACTGATATACCAAGGCTATGAAACCTTAGCAAGTTATTTGTACTGTGCTACCAATGTAAGCACATGGTGGCAAGTTCACAAACTTAACTGTCATACCTCGTATCTGTACCAGATAAATTGATTTCTGTTACAAATGAGTATTCTTGGATCCTTAAAGTTTCTCAGAGTAAAATTCCATATAAACATAAATAATGCCTTTTTATCTTACTGGTTCCTATTAAAAAATTCAATGATTATATTGAATACCATAACATTTTTTCACATTGTGAATGTTTATGTATTTATAATTTTGCTATGAATATTTATGTGCTTTATTACATATTCCACTATTATTCTTGTTGTATACAGTCAACACATGTATACCCAATATTATTATTCTATAGAGTGAAATCATTCAATCAAATCCACTGGCATATTCACCTTTTTAATTAACATTTATTCTTTTCTACAGCAGGAATTATATGAGTTTAGTTCATTTCTGACTGAAGAATACTGTTTGGTATTTCTTTAATGTTGTTCTCTTAGTGATTGTAAGTTTTTGTTTGTGTTTAAATTTCCTTATTTGGCCTCTATTTTGACAAAAATTTTAGTAAGTCTAGAATTCTTGGTTGTTGTGTCCCCCAAGATAACCCTAACATTTGCAGATTCACTACAAGGAGTCATTAGACTCAGCACATTATGCCTAGATTTGGTTTCCTCTATATTTATCCTGGTTTTGTGCTTTTTATTTTGTTTTTTTAAGATTTATTTTATTGTTGGTGGGGTGGGGGGAGACAGAGAGACAGAGAAAGAGACAGAGAAAGAGGAGGCGAGATGGCCCAGAGCAGTTTCCATAGTTGTACATCATTAGTTGTGACGTGGTTTCATTTCACACAGGTAGATGTGGGGCCATATGGGGCAAGAACAGAACAAACCAGGGGCCTGCTGCATAGGAGACAACAACTTCATCAATGTGCCACTCCAGAGCATACCAGTTGTGCTGCAGTTTGGGGTTTGCTTGGGCTGGGTCAGGAATCAAACCCCAGACCTTGCAATTGCAAGGCAAGTGCTCAACCACTGACCTATCCCAGCATCCCACTCTTGTGCTTTTTAAATGCAGTAAATTAAATGTGTTGTTCATATTTCCATCAGGTTTTTAATGTTTTCAGGAATATCTCTTGATATTTATCTGCCCCTTTTAATTTCCCCTTTATCTCTGGGATTCAGATTATTTGTATTTTGGCTTTTTATTCCATATTTTGTATATGGTAGCAAGCACCATGATAAAGAAACACCCATTACCAAAAATTCAGAAGCCCTCTGATAACCACTCCAGTCAGTACCAATCTCTCCAAAGTTACTGTTTTTCTGACTTTTACATTACTTAAATTGAATAGCTTGTTTTTGATTATCTTTTTAAAGTACTCAAATTGCATTAACAAACACTAACTTCATTCATATTCAAATTAATATGTCAAAATAGTAATATTAAGAATAAAAATAATACTAATTTAATTCTTACTTTTTCTTGGGGAAAATGAGAAAAAATTTCTCTTCCAACATCTTTTTACTTTACCTATGTTTATCTCCTCCCAGGATGTATGTAATCTTTTATAAGCTATAAGCTAAATAAAACAGTACATTTATCAGAAAATTTCATTGACTGTTTAATGTTAAGCAATGGCGTTTGATATGTGGTAATCCATGCAGAGCTGATACTGTTAGCTCCCTGTTCAAAGTCTTTTGACAGCTCTTTACTGGTTTTAGGCTTAAATCCAAACTTGTACTCACAAGACCAGTCTATGCTTCTCCCCAAACTAATCCAGCCTCTGTCTCCATATTAAGTGTGAATTCTCTCTGTTCCCATATCTTGCAAACATTTCAGCCTTATTAAAACTCTAACTTTCTTACCTGTGGTTTTGAAGTTCATATATGAATATTTGAATAGTTTGTATATTCATTTTTGCTTTTGTTCATTTGCCAAAATATATAATTTATATGCTACAATTGAAATGCAATTTTTTCTTACAACAAATACTATCAATATCTACCACAAAAGAGAATGAAATAGTTCTGAACACTCTCCATTCTCATATATACTTATGTGTGTGCATATATATATATATATACACATACATATATACATAGATATATATGTATACACCCATATAACATGTTATCTACAGTGATAAGAATGATGTCTGTATCATATTAAACACAAAATAAAAACTTCATTAGCATTACTGAGACATATGTATAATCATAAAGCAAATTGTATGTAATCAATAAGTTCTCATAACACCTCATCAAATAAGTATATAGCCAAAAGCATCCTTAATGGGACTTTAAAAACTAAATCACATAATTGCTTTTTAATTTAGCTTAATAGCTTTTTAATTTAATCTTTCTATCATTGTCTCTGATTTACCAAGAATGAAATAACATACTGGGAAACCTACTGAATTATTTTTTAATTTATCTAGCCTATGGTACTCTGATTCTTACATTAGCCTCTTTGCTTTTGAATCTTATAAATACAACTACATTATAAAATAATAGAAGCCACTCTTTAATGATGTTCCAGTAAAAGAGAATGAGTGAGACTGAGAAAAGTCATTAATGTTTATACTATACACTACTACTTTTTTCATTCACTCTTCCTACTTAACCATAGGATCTCTGAGAGATCTTATTGATTTCAGTACAAATAGGATACAGAATTTGTGCTTAAATGGAAGAGCCAATCAACATTTGTATTAATACATTAATGTCATTTTGTGGAAATAAGAAGAGGAATATATGAGAGCGAAGAAGCTACATGAATGCAGTTTGGTTTTAGAATTATGCCTGGGTTTTTTTTATATTACATTTGTACTAAATTATAATAATCACACAGAATAGATTAAACACATTATAATGAAACTGCAGATTTTGTTGATTAAATAGACTAATCATGCAGAGATTTAAAGTTAGGTTGAGAATAAATATGCTTAGGTCACTTAGCATCACTAGTGCAATTTAATTCAAATTTTTACAAAAAATATGTCTTGCTAGTTTCAACTTCCATTTCCAACTTCATTAGTTGGAATTCCATTCTGTAGAAGAAATGTCTTTAAATTTTAATCCCAGATAGAATAACCCTACATATATTCAAGAGACAAATCCTTTTCACAAGAGGTAAATAGCAGGCTTCATGCTGGTAAATTATTATCTTTAATTTGTTATGATGCCTAACTGTTAAATTAAGAAAATGATGAGATTATAGCTCATGTGCAAAGTGTAGGGGGAGAAGCATCACAGTTATTACTAAAATACACCATCAATTATAGTAAAAAATACAATGATGGCAAATATTTGTTGATAAAACAAGCTGTTAGCTCATTACGTGTGGGTGTGCATTTATCATGTTAGGAAACTCTTGAATCTACTGAGAAAAGAAGGCTGAAAAAAATAAAATTAGAATGAGCAATTCCAAATTAAATTAAACTTATGTTCTTAAAACAGCTTTATTTGACATAAATGATTCTGTTAATATACATATATGTGGATATGTATGTACATTATACATATGTATAGCTGCATGCATATAAGACATATAATGCCCTTCATCTTTTTCCTGCGTCCTTACCCTTGCAGAGTTTAAGCAGTATTCTTGCCCTTTCTTACTATCACTACTTGCCAATTTCTTGATTATGCTCTAAATTCTAGCAAAAGCCTAATTTCCTCTGCTTCAAGTTTTCTACTTACATTATCATAAAATCTGTACCTATTTATTTTTATAGCATTTTTTGCTTATTATTATTCATTCATTCAGCTATTATCAAATATATTATTGAATATTATGTGCTATGCACTGCGGAGTGGGTATATAGCAATAGATGAGACCTCATATCTTGCTAACAAAGCTTATATTCTGTTGAGAATATGGCAATGAAAAAAATTGTTGGCAATGTCTGGAAATCCAATGGTTCTCTAATATGAAAGAACAGAAAGTATATAGTTAGTTAATAAAATATAAGAAAAGCAGAGCATAGTATAGAAGCCCTGGGAATTTTTTTAATGCTTTTTTGAAATGTCATTAGCAGCAATCAAGTTGTAGAGCATATGAATTGTCCCCACATTCACTTGCAACTCATGACCTTCTCCAGGTGTTTGATTTTGTGTCTTCATATTCACAAAGCTTAGAGTCAGGCATATAAGCAGAGATTGAAGAATGTATGCTTGCTGAATTGAATCAAAACAAGATATTATCCAAAGTATGGTATTTTCTAGTGGGGAAGTAGACATAGTTGTATACCACAGAGTGTATAAATAAGAATATGCAAATGCTGGTGGAACAAAATTTCTCAAATAAGTATGAGAGAAATTTCAGAAGTCTCATGAAAGGGGTAGTTTTATATCTGGTTCTAAAAAAACTGAAGAAAGTAGAAAATGGGGGATGTGTATACAGAAAGAATATCCTTAGGTTTTAGAGAAGGTAGAGTCTAGTGAAGTAATCTATTAATATGAATTCATAAGACAAAAAATAAATGCTACATTTAAAAATAATAAATGGTGGGGAAGGCGGGATGTCTCAGTGGGTTGAGCGCTCACTTTGCAGCACCGGGTACCGAGGATCGAATCTCAGCCCCAGCCCGTGCGGAACTATGTGCTGAACTGGGAGCTCCCCCAGTT
>PVKE010013017.1:0-37297 GCA_004027555.1 Craseonycteris thonglongyai
ATGGAATTACCATATGACCCAGCCATCCCTCTACTGGGCATCTACCCAAAAAACCTGAAAACCTTAATCTTTAAAGATGTTTGTACCCGCATGTTCATCGCAGCACTGTTCACAGTGGCCAGAACATGGAAACAACCAAAATGCCCTTCGATAGATGACTGGATAAAGAAGATGTGGTACATTTACACAATGGAATACTTCTCAGCGATAAGAAATGATGAAATACAGTCATTTGTGGCGCCATGGATGGACCTAGAGACCATCTTATTAAGCGAAATTAGTCAGACTGAAAGAATCCGGAAAAATATGACCTCACTTATAGGTGGAATACAAAACTGAAAGTTGCAAAGACACAGAGACCTATGGACACACTCAATAACTTGGTGACTGCCTGAGGGAAGGGGAGGAGGGGGGAGGGAGAGAGGGAGAGAGGGAGGAGAAGTGGGAGAGGGCACCAGCATTATGGACATACTCAATGGTTTGGTGTTTACCTGGGGAGGAGGGGGGAGGGAGAGTTGTGGGGAGATGGGGGAGTGGGCACCAGATATATGGGGTTGGAGAGGGACTTGATTCTGGGAGCTGGGCACATAATGCGATGCATGAGTGATGTGATGTGGACTTGTACATCGGGAAACTAATTGTTACCAACCAATATCACTGCATTAAATTTAACAATAAAATATAATAATAGCAAAAAAAGGAGCACTGGGCTCAGAAAATTTTGAGTTTAAATCCTAGATTATCTCCATGATTTTGCAAAAAATTATCTCTCCATTAATTTATTTTATTTTAATTTCAATTTGTTTTTAATTTAATTTTATATTTAATTTTATTATTTTATTTATTGTATTTGGAAAATGAAGGGAGCTAAGCTAGATAACTGATAGTATACCCTTCAGTTTTTAGTACCTAATATATTTAATTCAACCATCTTGTGATGACAGCATCTCCCAACAATAAAAATAAATAAATAAATCTGCTTTTTTTTAGTTGATGTATGAGGCTGAATATAAAAAGGTAGCCATAGATAGTTAGTTATGTAGGCTTTGAGAATGGACTGAGTTCAGACCTTTGCTCTGTCTCTTAATAGCTTTGGGAATCCATCATTTAATATTCTTATTAATAAAGTGATGCTAATGGAAGTATCTTACATCATAAGGTTGTTGTGAGGAATAAATATGTTAATACATATAAAGTTTTTACACAAGTACCTAGAATATAGTAAACAATAAATGTCCTTTATAAGTGTTGCCCATCTTATTTGGCTCATTTATTAAATATTTGAGATTGGGATTAAAAGTATATTTTAATAAAAATGGCAGAAGTTCTAAACAAAGGAACTAATGAATTGGGCAAATTTTACAGTCACTTTGTTTTTTATCCAACATTTATTCAATGAATAAAATTAAAATAAAATTAAAAAAGACACAGTCCTTGTCTTCCAATATGAAGGAAATCTTTAGGAAAAGGTAAGGAACAAAACTATAATAAGAAAATAAATTTGAAAACATATATTTTATATTCAAAAGGTCAGGGATTAGAACTTTCTAAATGGAGGGGGAAACTCCTTGAAATTTGAGACAAAGTGTCATATGACTCATGGCAGAAGGACACTCATACAGCATATAAAAGCCAATGAGAAACTGCTTTTACTTAATATTGCTTAGTATGAAAAAGAATCTCCTTAAGGTGTGGTTTAGTTTTCCAAAGACCTCTAAATAAATGTGGATTATTTTACTTTAGGAAGTAGGTGGCTGCATAATTTGGCTGTTTGTTTGTTTTGGGGGTGGGCTGGGATAGGAAATCAAGATCTCTGTTCATAATCAACCTGCCACAGTGAGCAGCAGGTCCCTTGGCCAAGTGGAATCAAGTGTGCCGTCAGAGTGAAAAAACAGAATTATAATCACAAAATGATTAAGTTCATGGATGGAAATGGGGTGCCAAGAAAAGCAAAGATGCTAAAAGGAGGAGAAACAAGGTTGGATCCAGGAGGGTCAAGAGTGGGATAGACAGGTATGATTAAACTTGGTGATAAAGAACAGGGCTCAGTTGTCTCACTCATCTGGATTCAAATTTGTAATGTCACAAATGTGAGGCACTTGTGTGAGCTTAGATCTCTTTAAGCCTAGTCTATATTTTTTAAGATTTATTTTATTGCTTTTGACAGAGATAGAGAGAGGCAGAGAGAAGGGGAGGGCCCAGAGCAGTCTCCATAGCTGTACACCATCAATTTTCCACAGGATTTCATTCCACATAGGTGGACGGGGGGTGGTGGAGCACAGAGTGGGAACTGGGCTGGGGACCTCCCACATGGCAGGCACGCCCCCTCAAGCCAGGGGCCAAACCAGGGGGCAAGAACTGAACTGCAGGCTCCCTGCATGGGAAACACACCCCAGGTCAGCATATGGGTCCCCACGGGCCAGGGTTGGGATTTGATCCTCGGTCCCTGGGGCTGCAAAGTGAGCGCTTAACCTGCTGAGCCATCCCAGCTTCCTTGAGCCTAGTCTTTACAAATGAAGTAATAGCATTGGCTGACTCCTGGTCCCTGCCACTCAACACCAATGGGCACTAAGGAAATGTCAAGCTTGTTTCCTTCCCCATTTCCTTTGCCTCACTGGAGTCTGTGGTTGGTGAGAATATGCTGTGGCTCCTCCTTTGTATGAGGTCTGGGCATACATAGGACTGGAAGGAGTAGTACAAAACCTGACACAGAACATGATCATATGGATGATTACTCATTTATTAATATTTGGAATAATACATAATGGGACCAGAAGTATGTGGGTAAAGAGGATTTCAAAAAGTGCTTTGTGTAGAAATCTGGATGTTACATTTTTGTTAAGATTTTCATTTTATTGTAATTTAAGAGAAGCTGAAAGAAAGGAGGGCATGGGGGGAGGGCCCAGAGCAGTCTCCACAGTTATGCACCATTAGTTGTAACATGGTTTCATTCCACACAGGTGGATGTGAGGACGCATGGGGCGGGAGCCAAACCAGGGACCTCCTGCATAGGAGGCATGAACCTCCACCACTGAGCCATCCCGGCAGTTACTAGTTGTGTCACAGGTCAGCATATAGGTTTGCAGAGACCGGGGCAAGGAATCAAACCCTGGACCTCAACTGCTGAGCAACCCCGGCATCCCTGGATATTACAGTTTTTTACATTGTTTTGTTTTAATGATAATCTAGGAAGAGAAAATGCATTGAATCTTGCCCTGTCATATGAAGAGAAATTTGTGGTTGGTTTCATAGGCAATAGGTCGCTTTGGGGGGGGGCGGAGAATTTGGGACAGTTAGTTTAGCAGAGCTATCTTGCAGGGATATAGGTGTCATTTTATTGGAATGAGGAAGACACTTGGGAGGCTGCTGTGAATGTCTGTTTAATAGGAAGGAAGAGGGTAGAGTTGGCAGACAGATGGGAAAGAGGAGAAAAAAGATGTATTGCTTGGAAAGGTGGGCAGATGATATTTATAAATAAGCTTTTGTCCAATTTAGTCTCTCATAATAAAGAATTTTTTGATTATGTCTCAGAAAAATTGACGCAGATTATCTCATTCTTCTCACCTTTCTATCTAGGACCTAATACTTACCATCCAATTTTTCTCCTTTTCTTTCAAAGTTTACCCTGTGAGAGAGAACTGACAAACTCACTTACACTAATAAGTAAAGACATAATTTGTTAATAAAAGTATATTTTGCTACATAAATTACTGCATCTAAAATGTTTAACTCAATGCCTGGTTCATGGTAATCTTATAGTATATTAGCTATTAGTACCAGTAATAGTAAGATCAACAATAATAATACCTTTCAAGATAATCATTATTGCTACCTTTTATGTGAGAATGATTTTAGCCTTCTCAGAGAAGGGATTATTCCCTAAGGTAGAGTCATTCTATGGGAGATTAGTGGACATTTGGTTCTGGCCATGAAGACATTTTGTTCATACCAAAATGTCCATGAAGACATTTTGTTCATGCCAAAAGGTCCTTGATATTTGGTCTTGTCCAGAATGTTCACAGAGATATTTGGTCCATGCCAACCCATCTATCTCATCCCTTGCCATTACTAGAAAGGCTCCCAAGGAAAAAGAATTATTAGTGGCAATATGGTATTTTTTTGTGTATTAATCCTGTAGACCAAAAGTATAAATAAATGTTATGGACTGTTTGAACCAAGGGATATTTTCTAAGCATGGATATTTTTGACAGGACCAAATATCAAGGACTTTTTTGATATGGACCAAATGTCTCCATGGATATTTGGGGCTTGACAAAATATCCTGTAAGGCTATGGGGCTCGGATAGATAACTAATTAATGGCAGATACAACCTTAAAATAATAGATATAAAGACAAGTTAGTGCCAGGTCTAAAAGAACATATATATTTTTTAAATATATCTTCTGATATATGAAACCAAAAATTCATGACAATAAAAGTTGGGCAGAACTGTGAAACAATTTCATAGTATTTATGTAAAGGTGGTTAAAAAAAATTTCTTTTATGTCTAAATTTTTCTGATAGTGTTTTCTAGTGAATGAGTCATAATCCTGATTCTGCCACATATTAACTCTAATATCCTCAGTAAGTTATTTATTCTTTGTAAACCTGAATATAATAATTTAAAAATAGTAATAGTAACTTTCTTATTAAATTATTTTGAGTCATAGATGAAGGAAATCTTGAACAGCATAGCTAGCTGGCACATAGTAAGTGCTCATGGTATATTACTATGATAAATTTTTTTTTTAATTGTTAAATTTATTGGGGTGACATTGATTGGTAACAATTAGATAGTTTCCGGATGTACAAGTCCACATCACATCGCCTATGCATCGCATTATGTGCTCACCACCCAGAATCAGCTCCCCCTCCATCACCATATACGGTGTCCACTCCCACCTCCCTCTCCCAACTCTGCCTCCCCCTCCTCCCCCACTATGATAAATTCTTAATAATAGAAGATAAAAGTTTTGAATAAAAATTACAAATTACACAGTACAATTAACTAATTTATTTAATTCATTCATTTATTTTAAAATTTATAAGTTCATTCATTCATTTATTCAATAAGTATTTATTAGACATCCATTATTTTCTAGCATTATTTGACGTGCTAGGAATATGGAAGTTAAAAAAGCACACAAAACTTGCCCTCATGGAACTTACAAGTCTTAATACATTTATTTTGATGTACACAGTACAATAAAGTGAAAACAACCATAAAATTAACAAAAGCATAAGTGGACATGAGTTGCTCTGAGAAGTACATTTTGGTGTGAGGGGGTTCCTTGGCACTCCTCAGAACGTATGATTTAGGTGTTGGTTTCAGTGGGTCATGAGAGAATGATGTATCATGTACCATCTGGGGAGTGCTTAAAACATGTGTCTGGGATACTGACATATTTCAAATGGGCTCTAAGTTCTTGTCCAACAATACTTTATTCTCCATGAATGAAATTGTTTCTACGTAAATTTAAAATCTTCATGCCTCTCCATCTAAAATTTGTTTTAAGCAATGTGTTACCACTATTAGGAGGAAAGGGAGAACAAAAGACAATAAACAGGAACAAAGAATCATGAATCAGAAGTGGCACAGGTGGGTGAGAGTAGCTCAAATTAAAAGGAGCAAGACAATTGTCAAGCCTTAAAAAGGAAGGGTAAAGATTTACATCTGTGAGGTTTTTCAAAACCTTATCAGACAAGCTAGTTAAAACTACAAATTTTAATTGAAATTAATTGGATTGGGTGTTTGAATGAAAGAAGAAGGAGGAAAAAAACCTTTCCCTCTTTTCTCTCCTGTCAAATGCATTAATGGATGATGAAGCACAGGCAGTAAATCAAAGTAAAACATCCAGTTCCCTCGCTGAACCCTGGGATGTCAGAGCCTAAGGGTTTTTAGATCAACCATAACACCACCACAAGAGAGCTATAGGCACTGAGAACAAAGATGAATAAGTGACATGCCCAAAGTTACCCACAGTGCTAATAAGGGGAAGGACATGTGCCCCATTTCCCAAATTAGAACTTTCTAAGCACGCCATTACAGCTGAAGGTTGTATGTGTCACCTGAGGAACAAACAGAAGAGATTTTAAAGTGAAGTTCATTTAGTAACCAAGTAATCAGTTTTGGGGGGGATGCCAGGATGGCTCAGTGGGTTAAGCATTTGCCTTGCTGCTGCAGGGCCCAAGGATGGAGTCCCAACCCCAGCCTGTGCGGACCCGTATGCTGAACTGAGGTGTGCTACCCATGTGGGAGACTCCCAGTTTGGTTCCAGCCTTGTGTGGCCCCACACCCACCTGTGTGGAATGAAACGATGTCAGTAACTGATAATGTACAGCCATGGAGTCTACTCTGGGCCCTCTCCCTTTGCTGTGTCTGTCAAACAATAAAATAAATCTTAAAAAAAGACTTTTTTTTTTTAATTTCTAAATATTTGGAAATAACTGTTTTACTCTTTTAATTAAGAAACTCACAGAATTAAAATAGCAGTTGGGCATTCCTTGTAGTTGTTGTGAATGAGAAACAGTTACAAAAAAACGAGGGAGTGACAAGTTGGGCTTCTGATTATAAAATCTAATGCAAGGTCCAGCATGCATATATCCCTAAGGTAAGCTCAAATGTTTCTCGTCTTTTTTCTCTGCAAAGGATATTATGTGCTGAATTGCATAATTATTGTTAGGAAAGTGATTTACTCGATCTATTTTGGTGTGAAAGAAAAATAATTATTCTGACAAAGAAATATTAATAAAATTCACTTTTGTCAATAGAGAAAAGAAATTATTTTAAATAAATAATTGATATTTGAATAATTAGGTATCTAATAGAAAAAGAAATAAACTTGGATACCTACCTCACACATTATATAAAAATTAACATGAGATAGATTATAGATTTAAATGTGGATTGTGGTTGTAGAACATTGAGGGAAAACATTGGACCATGTTTCTGTGATCTTAGTGTAGGTGAAGATACCAAGCATTTAGAAAAAAAAGATAAATTACATATTATCATAAGTAAAAACTACTGCTTATCAAAGTGCACCGGTAAGAAAAAGAAAAGGCAAACTATAGACTGGGAGGAAATATTTATAGTATGATTTATAATACATATATCTGAGAAAGGACACACATCCAAAAAATATATAGAAGTCCTGGAACAGACCAATAAGAAAAAGACACCACCCCTACACCCCATCACAGATGACTTGAATAGACACTTCAAAAAGAAGACATCCAAAAGGACCAAACACATGTGATGAAAGTGTTTGATATCATCACTCACTAGGGGAATGTAAATTAAAACCACAATATCACTGCACTTTGATCAGAATGGCTGAATATTAAATACAAACAAAACAAAAGCAAAACAAATAATACCAAATGTTGGAGCAATTGAAACTTTATTGCTCTTGAAACTGTAAAGTAGTTCTAATGCTTTGGAAAACTTTTGAAGGGTTTCTAGGAAAGTTAAGTGTATTCTCATCCTATGAACCAGTCATTTCACTCCTGGATATACTCATATAGCTAAGAGAAAAAAGTCGATGTCCACAAAAAGACTTGTGCAAAATGTTTACCGTATCTTTTATTGTAATAACCATAAGATGAAAACAACCTAAATGCTTATCAAGAGAATGAAGGCATGGGGACAATGTGATACTCCATAGCAGCAAAAAAGAACAAGCCACAATATGGATGAATATCAAAAACATTATTTTAAACAAAGTCAGACCAAAAAGTACATAGTGTATGGTTATGTTTGTTTAAATTTCAAGAACAAGGAAAATTAATTTATGGCGAATATAATTTCTGATTGAATGGTAACTCCCTCTGGACAATTTGGAAGTAGTAATATTGACTGGGATGGGCAGGAGGGAACATTCTGGAGATTAACTTGGCGTATTAATCTTGATCTGGGAGGTGCTTATACAGGTACATACAAAGATAAAAATCCATAGAGTAGCACACAAAACAATACATAGAACAGATTTTTGCATTAGACTACATATAAATTATACCTCTATTAAAAAATAAAAAGAGAAATAATCACATGGAAAATTTGAAATAGTATAAAAGAGACCAAGGCAGCCTTTGGCCTCCCCTCCTCACCTAGAGGCTGAAAACTTTTTCCTTTGTCTTTCCCTCTCACTCCCCACTTTCCTCTCTCTTTCTCTTTTTAACCTCCTGCCACTTTTTAAGATTTATTTTACTGTTTGAGGGAAGGTGAGAGAGAGAGAGAGAGAAGGGGGGAGGGCCCAGAGCAGTGTCCATAGTTGTACATTATTAGCTGTGACATGGTTTCATTCCACACAGGTGGATGTGGTGTCACACGGGTCGGGAACCTAATTGACACCTTGAATTTTCCCCAAGACTAGACTGACCATGGGCATCATTTGAAACAGGTGAGTACCATTGTTTTCTGTCCCGTTCAAAACGAAACATCTAATCAGCCGAAGCTGAACTTTGATTGCTATTGGCACATCAGTGGATGGGATTGACCCTCAGGCAGATTGGCCCTCAGGGGCTTGGCCACATACACCTCTTACAGGCTTCTCTGTGGGGGGCTTCACCATAGAATGGGAGTCACCTGGTGGACTCTGGTACCTGGGTGTGTCCCTTACGGGGCTAATTAGGCTCATTCTGCTGTGGTCTGAAGCTGACCTCCAAGTATGTTGGTTCTGGGGTCTCTTGGGAGGGGCTCCGGTGCAGACCCCTGTCAGACACTGCCTGTGACCTGCTAGGGACTAGCTGGTAGGGGCTAGGAGGTGATCTGCATTTGTTTGATGGCTGTGTTAAACCTGGAGGAGCATGGGAAAGGCCACGCTGTGGACCCAGAACTGCTGTCACATAGCTCTGCAAAAAGCCAGGAAACTTCCAGGCCTGTGGCCACCTGCTGGCTCCTGTAAGATTCAGCCACTAATAAAGCCTGGAGTGGTCCAGAGCTGGGTGTAGTGGGGTCTCCAGGGGAGGGCACAACACTGGAAAGATGATGCCAGCCAGTCTGCTGCACAGGAGGAGGGCGCCGCACAGGGCAAACGGCGACTATCTTCCAGCCTGCTCCCTGAGACCACACACCTCAGTCTGTCCCCCAGATGTCTCCAGCACCCCCGAGTCACTGTTTCTCTGCTGGAGTCCAGGGTAAGTGCCTGTGAGCGAGTCTGTGCGGGCCCTTTATGAAGACGTCTGAGTTTGCCGCAGCCTTTTGTCCCACGCCACTGTTTTCATAGCCAGATGTGGGGGCTTGTCCCCCTGGCACCAGTGCTTCGGGCTGGGGAATCTGGTGTGGGGCCAGTGACCTTTGCGTCTCCACGGGGAACCTCTGTGTCTTAGATACAGTGTTCCTGATTCTCAGCCGCCACACAGAGGTTTGAGGCCGGCCTAGGTGGTGGCTCTGTGCCTCCTATTAATCTCAACATGGCTCCTTCTCTACTTAGTTGTAAAACTTCTGTTCAGCTAGACTTCAGATGGCTCTCCAGGTTGGTGGTTCTATAGTTGAGTTGTAATTTTCATGTGTTCATGGAGTGAAGCAGCCACGGCGTTTACCTGTTCTGCCATCTTAGATCTCCCTGTGACCTGTGATCTAGAGGCATTGTTTTTGTATTTAATATCAAATTTGTCACAAATATGGTGTATTTTAATTACTGTGAATGTGTTTCTATATATATTTCTTAAATTATACACACTTATACAGATTTTGTAAATCTTGACATTGCAACTATTTTTTTTGAATTGGTATAACAGAATACAAAAATACAAAAGTGATATATATATCAAATATATATCAAAATATATATATATATATATATATATATTTAAGATTTATTTTATTTTGAGAGGTGAGAGAGAGAGAGAGAAGGGAGAGTGCCCAGGACAGTCTCCATAGTTGTATGTTATGAGTTGTGACATAGTTTCATCCACACAGGTGGATATGGGGCCACTCGGGGCAGGAACCAAACTGGGGCTTCCCGCATGGAAGGCGAGAACCTTTGCTGCCATCTCAGCAGTTACCCGTTGTGCTGCAGTTCAGCATGTGGGTGTGCACAGTTCAGGGCCAGGGCCAGAACTCAATCCCCGGATCTCTTGGTTGCAAGGCAAGCACTCAACCTGTTGAGCTATCCCAGCATCCCCTGAACTATATTTTTAAGTACAACTAATTCTAAGTATATTTCTCTTCCATACATCTCTAAAAACGTTGTTTTACATTACAGTATTTGGGGGAAAGCCAGGATGGCTCAGCAGGTTAAAGGCTCACTTTGTAGCCCCAAGGACTGAGGATCATATTCTGGCCCCGGCCCGTGCAGACTCATATGCTGAACTGGGGCATGACTCCCATGTGGGAGGCGCCTAGCCCAGTTCCTGTCCTACTCGGCCCCTGCCCACCTTGGAATGAAACCATGTAAAAACTGATGACATACAACTATGGAGATTGCTCTGGGCCCTCTTCTTCCTCTTTGTCTCTCTCTGTCTCTCGCTTTCTCTGTCAAAAACAATAAAATTAATCTTTAAATTGTAATACCTTGGGGAATGCTGGGATGGTTCAGCAGGCTGAGTGCTTGCATTGCAACCCCAGGGTCCGAGGATAGAATCCTGGCCCCAGCCTGTGTGGACCCATATACTGAACTGGGGTGTGCTTCCCATGTGGGAGGCCTCCAGTTTGGCTCCTGCTGGGGTGTGCATCTCATATGGGAGGCCCCTAGCCCGGTTCCTGCCCTGTGTGGCCTCGCACCTACCTGTGTGGTATGAAACCATGTCAAAACCTAATGTCGTACAACTATGGAGACTGTTCTGGGCCCTCCCCCTTCTCTCTGTCTCGCGCGCTCTCTCTCTCTCTGTCAAAACAATAAAATAAACTAAAAAAAATAAATTATATAATATTTTGGCCTAATAAAATATCTATTTGTATCATAACAATTATACCTCTTAAATGTTTAACTTTTCAATTGAATTTGTAATGCTATTAAAAGTTGATAAAAATTCATTTTGATAAAACACACTGCAAATAGCTTTATTTTGCTTCCATGAATTTGTTGAAATAATTAATATATTATTGTACTTAAATGATATTTTTGCATAAAGTATCTGATGACATGGATATAAAATGGCCATTATTTAAAACTGCTAATTGAGCCAACACTTTAGCTACCCCTTATTTTTGTACATGCTCAAGAATACTTGGAATTGAAATGAGCAAATTTAATTAAAAAAAATAGTCATTTGATCTAATTAGTCATGCTTCACAGAACAACACATAAACAGATGTTTGCGAATGTTAAAGTATCATTTTCTGGCACTTTTTTTTTTTTTCACAAATAACTTTTGAAGTAGACACTGGTGCTTCTTTCCACATATTTATATCTTCATGTTGTCAGTGATGTCATTCTGCCCTCCATGGCAGATTGTAAATATTGCCAAATATTTTGCACAGGTCACATAAGCACAAATGAACTGTTGTGAGAAAAGAAAATTCTGTTCTTAAACTTTTTCTACAAGTACCTTTTCATTTTCTGAACTCATTGCTGCCAAAGAATTTCTTGCAAAATAAAAAACAAAACAAAACATTTTTAAACGATGACATAAATAGTTTGAGATTTAAATCATATAAAACCATAGTAGCCAGCATATTCTGAACACTGTTTATCTGGTCTGTGGTAGGATTGATTGCTTAGCCTTTATATCCCACACATACTGCATGTACTCTCTCTTGATTCCCACTAACCCCACCAACTGGTAGACTTGTGGATTAATACACTTTGCAAGCCTTAACACAATAAAATTGGCTAAAGTGTCCAGAAGCTGAAAGGTGTCACAGAATCACATAATTGTCCACTACAGCCTCAAACTAGAGCAGTTAGCTGCCCCTGGATGCTTGGGTCTGAGCTCACTTTGTTTTATGAATGGCTGTCCTGTATGCTGTCCATGAAATGGAGTTTCTGGAAAAGATCAGAAAATAAGAGAGGGATTGTCATTGGTCATACCGTATTTCAAATTTATCTTCCTAATAGAGTGAATATTCTGTTAATTGTCCATGTGGCTCATAAACAGCGGAAGCTGAGAGTCCAAAGTGGAAGGAAGTCTGCCAAATCCATTCCTGTATACTTTCTTACAATGACAAATAATAAAACTTCATAAAAAAGAAGAAAAGTATGGAATGAATGCTTAACTGGATAGGAAGTCAGACATGTCAAGGAGGACTGTTTCAGGTAAATGGAAGTATATGGTTACTCTAGTTTGGGGGCCTATGTCCAGTTGGAAAGGTTATCACTTCAAGCATTGCATGGAGTATACTGAACCAAGAAAGACAGACTAAAGCATAGCTAAGGGGAGGAACCAATTGACTCTGTAAGTGATTAGAACATGCATCAAGCTGTAGAAAGGCTGGTAAAGTATGGGAATAGGCATTCTGATTATCATCCAATTTAAGGAAGGGCTCAGGACACAGGGTGAAGAGTACATGGCAAGGCATATGTGTATGATTGGAAGTGAAGTACATAAGCCCTAAGCATGATATAGGATATAGTGTTTAATAATAATAGTAACAATATAAATTATTTATTGAGATACTACATGGGACAGGAACTCCATCCACTAAGTGTCTAATCAAAACAACTACTGGGTGAGATTTGCATTAATCTGTCCATGACACGGATGAAAATAAAGTAGGAGTAAGAAACTGCTCGTTTTCTTTTATTTGGAACTAGATTGCTTATACTTTATGAATTAAAAGCAACTCTGATCAGTCCATCCCAGTATTTTTATCCTTCCTCTCACATTTGACCTGGCTCAGATTCAAAGCAGTTGAGTCACTTGATTATAGAGGAGTCATGTTTGCTCATTCCTTTAGTATGTATGCCTGTTTCAAACTAACTCCATCGGTAACTCATTGAAAGCCATACTTTGTGACAGAGACTGGATGTAGTATTGGGCCCTTGTTCCATTATTGAGCTCCCTTATTTTGGATTCTGGACCAAAGAAATCCAAGGTTCCTTCTGAAACTCTGGCATTTAAAATTTTTGTTAAAGCTAAAATTGAATCCTAATTACTGAGCTCAGTATAGCCCCTTGAAGAAAATTCCTTCCCCACCCCCACTCCCAATGACATAGAAAAAGCACTATAAAAAGAAGACAAAAGAATTTTGAACCTATTCACACTTTGAGACCTGAACTTTTTGTTCTTTTCTTGAAATATCTGACATCTCATTTTGTTGCTACATCTCCTATTTCTTTATTTACCTTGTTGGGATTGGTATGATTTTCTTGGTTAAGACTGAGGCTTTTTCTTAACGATTAGTTTATCTTCTTCTTGAATCCCCTATAAATTGGTATCTTCCTAGGAGTAGCCCATTAATACAGGTTGCTCCAGCTTCACAGACCCAATAATCCCTGAGTGAATGCAACATAATTCAAAATTAATAGTCCAATTGAGAGACTATGTATATAATTATTTGACTTGAACTAAAAGAAAATTCAAATTAAAATACTACTACCTGGCCCCAAATAGCTCCAACTCAGTTATATCTGCCCATATGGAGTGGCCTGAGGAAAATGTGCTCATAAAGAACAAGTAGGGAGTTGAGGCTTGGGCCTTGTCTACATTCACATAAAGAAAATGAATGAAACTATAAACTTTTAAGGAGGATGATCTTGCAGAACGCAGATAGAATTCAGTCTTCTCAACTGAGTGATGAGATTATTAAACAACATCTGGCAGAGACTTTAAAAATCTTCACCCTTTTTTAGGTCTTCATTAACTATGGAGAAAAGGTTATCTTCCTTTTCATAAATTTAAGCAGGAACAACCACCTTGGTGGGTTTCAGGAGCTTAGTGGTGGGCTGGCTGACAGATGGATGGTAGAAAAAACCTGCCTCTGTCCAATTTGGGACTGCATGGGTCCGTCCCCAAGAAAGAAAAGCAAATTGTCTATATGACTGATTTAGAGCCTCACTTCAGCCATTTCTGTTTTTATGGTAAGAACAACTGTTCTTATACAATCACTTGTAATTTTCTCTTTTTACCATATACTAACTGTGTCATGTGTTGCTTGCTCTTTTGTCACATAATAATTGTTCAACCTTTGATAAGATCTGGAAACTCTTTGAGTCTTTGTTTTAAAAAGAAAATTATTTTATCATTTGAGAGAAGGTGCGAAAGAGAGAGAAGTGAGGAGGGTCCAGAGCAGTCACCATTATTGTACATCATTAGTTGTGACATAATTTTATTCCACAGAGGTGGATGAGGGGCCATGCACGAAAAGAATCAAACTTGGGCCTCCCACATAGGAAATGAGAGAACCTTGCTGCCATCCCAGCAGTTACCAGCTGTGCCGAAGTTTAGCATATGCGGTTGCGCGGACCTGGATGGGGATTTGATCCCTGGACCTCGCAGTTGAAGACAAGCTCTGAACTGCTGAGCTATTCCAGCATCCCTTAGTTTATATTTTAATATATATAAAATCAGAGGATTGAATTTATTCAGAATTTCTCAATCTTGACATAATTGACATTTTGAACTGGATAATTTTTTGTTGTAGGAGGCAGTCCTATGCATTGTAGGATGTTTAGCAGCATCTGCAGCCTTTATTCACTAGATGCCAGTACCCTACGCACTCCCAGTTGTGACAAAAATGTCTCTAGGTATTACCATGGGGCCAAAATCACTCCTGGTTTTGAACCACTGCACTACAATGTCTCTCAAATCCCTTTTGCTTTGCATATTCTGTTCTCTTCAGATGCCTGAAGAAATTTTATTACTTTTTCAATAGATAAAAATAATTTCTAGAAATACTGTGCAGGACGGTAAGATGAGAATGAGGGAAATGGTGACCTGAGCTTATAATTAATAGTACATGCTACTCTGGGAAATCTATATGTGGGTATTTGTTTCTTTCTCATATGAAGTTTATTTACTTATTTACAAAGTAATATCATTCACTACTATATTAAACTACAGACATATCATGAAAAGGAGTCAGTCTGATCCAAATAACAACAACAACAACAAAAAATCACATCAACAATCTGGTGTATTTCTTTGGAGGCCTTTTGTCAGAAATGACCTAAGTTCTTTAATAAAGAAGCTTCAATCATATTTATTGGACTTTTGAATTTGTTGGTAAACTTACTTAAGGAAATAATTCTTACGGGCAAATATTTTTGTCCAGTTTTATAACTGTTCTCATTGAACACTATAATAACTTAAACAAAGATTATTTACTTTTAAGCTTCATTTTGATGTCCTGGTGAAAGGGATCCTAAATATTTCCACTTTCTTGCAGGTTCAATGCAATATTGGGCTTAACGTGTATATACTCACTGGTATCATCTCTATTCTGATGATTTGGATATTGTGTTTCTTTATAGTCCCACAGGGACATCTTCTAGGCTTTTTTAATTTTTTTAACTTTATGAATTCTTCTCTTGTGCTTTCTATTTTGATTTTCTGTTGCCCAAGTTAAGTGAAGGCGTATTCTTAGCTCTTCCATATTGGAGAGTATCTTTTTTGTTGTCATTAATATGTTATTAACAGAGGCAAGTTCACTGACATTTCTAAAGATCACATCATTTGCTTTCTCATACTCTCTATAAATTACTTCATTGTTTTCTGTCACTAGGTATCTTAAGATAGAATCTGAGGTTTACTCTGTTTTTCAGAGATACTGTGAGGATTTTTTTCTTTATTCATCTAATTCAGAGAGTTTTCTGGGAAATGTCTAGATATGCATTATGCTTGTTAATTTTTCCTGCATGTACTGAGATCTGCACACATAGGTTTTGCTTGTTTGTTTGTTTTTTTTTAAGCTGAAGAATATTTTATTCAGTTGTAAAGAGAATTTTAGACCTTTTTTTCATATTTTTGTATTTCTTCCTCAAAGACAATGTTCTAATTACCTAGCCCATATGGTAGAGGTGGAAGATGATGGGAGAATTTGGGTGACCATGCATGCCGATTTGTTCAGGTCAGTCTTGATTTATGTCAGTTTTTCAGTGTAAATGTTGATTAAAATATTAATATTCTCTCTCAAAAATAAACAGTTTGGACTGTGTTCATTGCTGTTGGCTGCTTGCCCTGGGCTGGATATTACCCTATAATCCATAGGTGATGAAGCTCCCTTCCTGCTTGCTCCATTACAGCAACAGGGAAGGAAATGATATATCCAGGGCAGGGAAGGGGCATGTTGTTGACCTACCTTGAGAAGAGAAAATAGATAGCAATACTTGGCTCTCTTCCATTCTGAGTCATTCTTCCCTTTATAGCAGGGCAAAGCCCTTTTACTATTTAGCATGTCTTTGTGATTCATTAATCTTCTTTCACATTTAGAGTTATAGCATACTGGATGATTGAAAATAAAAAGATAGGAGAAAAGGTGCAGTAGGCAAATGACAACCAAATGAATGCTTGGTACAATTGTAATATCAGATAAAATAAAGAACCTGAGGCAAAAAAAAAAAAAGAAAAGAAATGCCAAGCATCAATAAAAATTACTATATACTGAAAATAATAAAGAATATTTGGGGAAGCCGGGATGGCTCAGTGGGTTGAGCGCTCACTTTGCAGCACAGGGGACCAAGGATCGAATCCCGGTCCCGGCCCATGGGGACCCAAGTGCTGAGCTGGGAAGTGCCCCCAGTTCAGTTCTGTGTGTGTGTGTGTGTGTGTGTGTGTGTGTCTCTCTCTCTGTCAAAAACAATAATAAAAAAAAAAAAGAATATTTGATGTTTCTGAATATATATGCAGTTAACCTTAAAGTCTCAAAATATACAAAGTTACAACTTAGGTACTAATGGGGAGATATAGATAATATACCAATTGTTGTTCAATGATTATAACAAACTCCTCTCAGAAAATGATAGATAAAAAGATAAGTAAAAATGAAAATTAATAAAGTTTATATAAAATAGGCCTGCAGAATTTTATACTAACAAACACAGGATACACGTTCTCTTTAACACACATGCCGCAATCACAAATATTAAATTTGTACTAACGACTTAGAGTAGGTCCCCTGGAAACATAATCTGAGGTGGAGAATTGTATGCAGAATATTTATCAGAAACTGCTCTTAGGAGACATCCCTGTACATATATGAGAATGGTAGGATTAGGCAGAGGAGGGAGCTGACGAGGTTGCAGGTGAGGCTCAACCAACCCTAATGGGAGCTCTAGGGGTGGGAAGGACCTTTAGCAGTTTTCCATACTGAGAAGGGAACATTTTATGTCACTGGCTAAAAACTGAGCCAACGAAGAGACATAACCTTTCCAGAGGCATTTCCATGCAGTCTGAATTGGGTTTCTAGTAAAGGACATATGGGAACAGTTAGCAGCTGGTATTCCCAGTAGCTGGAGAGTAGGGGAGTCAGCCCTGAAAAAACTATCTGGACAGATCACTGTAATATTCATTACAACCAGATCACCAAAGAAGCCTCCACACATTCAAAAGAATTAGCATTGCACAGACGGAATGTTCTAGTAGCAAGATAATAATGTATTAAAATTATAATTCAATAATCAAAGAATAGGTTAAAATCCCATATGCCTTGAAAGTTAAAATGAAACAACTGAAATTATCTCTTGGTTAAAGAGGAAATCATGAATATAAAATGATGAAATACTTAGAACGGAGTGACAATAAAAGCAACACATGTGAAAATTTGTGAGATGAATCTGAAGCAGTACATAGTAAAAAGAAGAAATTTTCAGCTTTGACTATGTTCATGAGGATACAGCGATGACTGAAAACAAGTGAGCGTAGAGTGCAACAAAAGAAGCCAGAAAAAGTTGAGTAGAGTAAATGCAAAGAACCAGGAAACAGTAAAGAAAGAGATAGTAAAGTTAAGGACAAGAGTCAAGGAAATGAGGAATAAGAGCAGGTAAAATTAAAAGAACTAAAAGTTCTTTAGAAAATCTAAAAGGATTGATAAACATTGGGTAAGGAGAAGGTGAAGGAGGGGCACAAGAGGATATAAGGTAAAAACTGTTCAAAAGAATACAGAATGGCAAAAGGGGGTAATAATTCCATTGATGTTAAGAAATTAATCATTATAAAAGGATATTATAAAGTATTAGTCAATACATTTGAGAGATAAAAAAAAGACAAAAAAGTGACACAAGAAAAAATTGAAAATAGAACTGTAACGATGAAAATGAAATTATATCTTTCTCACAAAAACCTTCACACAAAAATTATATTAGGGAGTTAATAGCTACCTAATATGAGTTGTTCTAGAAAATAAAAAAAATAGGGTTATTACCTCACCCATTTTATAAGGATGATACAGTCTTTTTTTTTTTTTTTTTTAAAGATTTATTTTATTGTTTTTGACAGAGACTGAGAGAGACAGAGGGAAGGGGTTGGGCCCAGAGAAGCCTCCATTTTTGTATGTCATCAGTTTTTGTCCCACACAGGTGGGTGGGGGCCATGCAGAGGGGGACTGGGCTGGGGGTCTCCCACATGGGAGGCACACCCCCTCGAGCCAGGGGCCGAACCAGGGAGTGAAGGGAGAGTCGAACTGGGGGCCTCCCCCATGAGAAGCACACCACAATTCAGCGTAGGGGTCCACACAGGCTGGGGCCAGGATTCAATCCTTTGTCCCTGGGGCTGCAAAGTGAGTGTGTAACTTGCTGAGCCATCCCAGCTTCCTCAGGATGATACAGTCTTGATCCTAAAATTGAATAAGGACAATATAAGAAAAAAATAGAATAAATTCACTTTTGAACAGAAATGCAAATATCTTAAACTATGATAAGACCAAACCAACTGGGCTAATTAAATATACTTATCAAATAAGTATATAAAGATTGCTCAACTATTGAGAATTTATCAAGCCCAAAACACAGAAAGTAAGTATATGAGCGCTGTCTGGAAAGTATCCAGCCATGTAACATGAAAAAGAGAGGCTGGATTTTTTTCCAAACAGCCATTATAAAGTCAATAAAATAAATAATAGGAATCAATATGTGAGAAATCTGGGTGGGAAAGATTTCTTACAAAACAAATTTGAAAAATATTAGCCATGAGGGACAAACTATGATAGATTTTATTACAATTTACCACATTAATATTCTTATGATGAAAAATTCAGATGATCAATGCCACAGATTCTAAAAAAGCAGTTGAAAAGTTTCTCACTTACTTATGATGAAAAAGACCTCTTAGAAAATTAAAGATAGAACTTACTTTGATAAAGACTAAAAGAAGCCTATAACAAGGCCTTTTTTTAACTTGATACATACTCCTTTTGAAATTGTTATTCGACAGTGAATCCTCTGTCATTTGCACTATTCATCAAAGTACTGGAGGATCTGACAAATGATATAACTGAACAAAGAAAAAGATATAAAAGAGCTAGAATCACCATCGTTTGTAGATGGAATAATTTTTATAGAAATTAAACAGAATTAATAATAATAATCTATAAAAACTAGTAAGAGAGCTTGAAAAGTTGTGGAATACAAGATGAATATACCACAAAATTAATGGCATTTCTCAATCCCAAAAATAGTGAAATAAAATGGGAGAGGGAAAGATATTCTCCAAATTTAAAGTTTAATTATATACTTTTTGGAATTAATCTAACCAAAGATGTATAAGAACTTTAGTGCAGAAAATAAATGTAGACTCCTACAGGGCATGAAAGAACATCTGAATACCCTATTTATGAATTTCCAAATACAAAACTTTAAGTGATTCAAATAGAAAATTTAAAGTGATTCAAAATCCAAATAAAAAAATAAATATTCTCCAATATATCAGGCAATTTTAAAGATAAGGTATACAATACATTCAAGATATTAAGACAGCACACAGTCATCAGAACTTAAAAAATAAGGTCTTGTTACAGGAACAAAGAATTCAGTGGAATAGAATAGAGAGCCCAGAAACAGATCGATGCCGATTTAAAAACTGCATATGTAATAGGAATGGTATCATAAATTGGTGTGGAATAAGTAAATTATACTCATTGTATAATTAATTACATAATTATATATAATACATGCATATAAACATACATTTTATCATAAATTATTGTTTATAATATATTGATATTATTAATTCATTTTCTAGAGACATTGTTTTGAAAGAGGCTGAGAGAAAGAGAAAGAGAAGGGGGAAGGGCCCGAAGCAGTCTCCATAGTTGTACATCATTAGTTGTGACATGGTTTCATTCTACACAGGTGAATGTGAGACTGCACAGGTTGGAAATGAACTAGGGGCCTTCCTAACAGGCAGCAAGAACCTTCGCTGCCATCCTGGCAGTTAAAAGTTGAGTGCCACAGTTCAGCATGTGGGTTTACATGGGCAGGAGCTGGGATTGGATCTCTGGACCTCCTGGTTGTAAGGCAAGTGCTCAACTTATTGAGCTATCCCGGCATCCCCTAATTCATTATAAACATTAAATATATTATGATATATTATTGTATAGTATACTTATTTTATGCTTATATGTATATTTATATAATTAATACATATGAATACAGTGGTACCTTGGTACTCACTGTTAATTGATTCTGGGAGGCTCAACAAGTATCAAGCAAGTGGTGAGTACTGAGACAAAACTTTCCTGTTAAAACACATTGAGTATCAAATTTGACCAATTTCAAGCATTCAAGTACCAAGGTATGGATGTATATTAATATAACACATAATTATACACAATACATGTCAAATGGTTATATAGTTTTATAACTATGTGGAGTAAGAAGGACTCTAATTCCATACTTCAATCAAGTCAGATTTTGCCACATGATTTACTTTAGCCAACGAAATGCAAAGACTGCCAAAATTCCAATTAGAGACTGCTTGGAGAGAAGGTGACTTCTAATGAACATGTAGCATATCGAGAAATAAATATTTGTTGTTGTAGAATGCTGAGATGAAGTCATTTGTTACTATAGCATAATCTAATCTATCCTGATATAATAAATAAAATATAATATATACTTATGATGGATGACTATGTATACTTCAGAAGCAATATACTAGATTTATATATGAAAAAAGAAATTGATCTCAGACACATTATAATAAATTGAAGGTAGATGTATGAAACTCACTGAGTTGTTACAAGTATGAAATTATGAGATCTATGTAAAATATAAATTACTTAAATTCAAAACTACATATAACAACACTATATTTTTTTTTCAGAAAGGGCATTCACTAAATATAGTATAATGACTATGAATAAAAAGTTGGCTATGGCTAGAGATTTGTGATAAAGGAGAACTTGAAAGAAAATAGACATAGAAATAAAAAACTCAGTGTCAGTTTTAAACAGAAAATTAAACATAATTTCCTCATCTATAAAATGAGGAACATAATAGTAACAAATCTCATAAGGTTGTTGTGAGGATTAAATGAATTAATATATAAAAAGGGCTTCAAAAAATATCTGGCACTATAAAAGTGTTTGTTATTCATTACTAGTTGCTATTTATTATTACATGGAGAGAGACATGCTATCCTAAATTTGCAGGTGTAACAAAAGGAGTTGTCCATCTTGTAACACAAAAAGTAAATAATATGTAAGTAAAAATAGTATGACCTCACTTATAGGTGGAATATAAAACTGAAAAGAACAAAGAAACAAAGACCTATGGATACAGTCAATAGTTTAGTGGTTACCTGAGGGTAAAGGGGGAGGTGGGTGGGAAAGATGGGTGGTGGGGAGTGGGGAGGGGAAATCAAACATACAGTGATGGGAAGTGAGCTGATTCTGGGTGGTGAGCATATCAGGCAATGTATAGATGATGTAATATAGAATTGCACACCTGGACACGATGTAATTGATATCAATCAATGTTACCCCAATAAATTTAACAATAAAATAGATTAATTTAAAAAAATATGAAGGATGGAATAAACAGGCCAACATGTATCTAATGGACATTCCAGCAGCAGAGAATGTGGAAAAGTCAATTTTGAAGAAGTAATAGCTACAAGGTTGTTTTAAAAAACATAGATCCTTAATCTGTAAATTATATTAAGTTTTTAGGAGGAAAAAAAATCCCTTTTAAGCATGTCTCAGGGAAACTTCAGAAACCAAAGGCAGCATGAAAACAATAATTTTAATAAGCAGAAAGGAAAGTCCAATTACCTACTAAGAAATAAAATTTTATTTTCTTCAGTAAAAATTGATGCCAGAAGACAGTTAAAAAATATTTTTACATATTGATGGGAAATTACCCACCTAGAACATGATGCTCAGCTAAACTTTTTATTTAAGAGTAATGGTGATAAAGCTGTATTTATATGAAAACAATGTTTCTCTTATTCTCAGAATTGACAAAAACTAAGAATTTTCCAGGACTCTTTTATTAGTTGTTGGATTGATAATATTGAATCTTTTGTGTTTGCATGCTTTTCTCCAAATTCCTCAGTGAGTTATTTAATTTTATTATCCAGATGCATTTAAAACACTATTGACTTTAATAAATTCTTCTCCAGGCGAGTAATTTAGCAGCTGCCTTTTAAGACAAATAAATTAGAAAAAGAAAAACTTGAATGGATTTCTTTATCATAATGTATATTCTAGTTATCTCCATTTCTCACTGCTTATTTGACTCAGATACTTGCCTCTGATTCTAATTTCACCTCCTTACACCTTTTTCTTTTCTTCATTATTCTCATTTGCGTGGACTTCCAGATGTTTCTGAAACATACCAAACTTGAACTCATCCTATCTCTCTGCCTGGACTACTCTCTTCCTCATCTTGCAATGCCAACCTGAATTTAGTTCTGATCTTATCATTCAGCTTACCTCCTCAGAAATGTCTTTGTTCACTCACCTTGACTAGAGTGGCTACCCAATATTCTTCCAGTTACACAACTTGTTTATCTTTACATTTCTACTTAATAACAGTAGGCACCCTATTCGTTTACCACTTTACCTGCAAAATATAAAATAATGTTAGATACATAGTAAGTACTCCATAATTTTTACTAAATACGTAAATTAATCAATTAATGAGTAGCTTAGCAAATTGCTATACAAATCTGGAACTTGATTTCTAATATACAAAAAGCTTCACATTTATTATCTTACTTAGTCCTTATGACAATCCTTAGGAAAAGGATCTAAGAGAATAAAATGTACAAAGTCCATCTTTGTTGGCAGAGTTATGAATTATCAGATCTATTTTGCTGAAGAAGCAACTAAGTTAAAGGAGTTAAATGATTTACTAAGATCACAGACTGGTAGTGATGAGGCAGGTAATAGGCAAAATCATGTTGTTTCCCTCCACCCTCCCTCTCATTATCTGTGTGGGCTCAGTCTAATTTTACGTCTTCAAAAGAAGTTTCCTGGCTAAGGTCAGAGTGAGAGGAAATGTGACTGTGAAATAATGGTGGAAGAGATGGAAACATTGCTGGCTGTGAGAATAGAGAAAGGAAGCTATGGACTAGAAAAATTGGGGCAGCCTCTAAAGCTGGAAAGTCAAGGAAAGGGGTGCTTCTCTAACACTCCAAAAAGGAACACAGTCCTGCTGACATCTTAATTTTAGCCCAGTGAGACCTGTGTCAAACTTGTAATCTACAGATTTATAAGATAATAAATGAGTGTTCTCTTAAGCCATTAAGTGTGTGTTAATTTACTACAGCAGCAATAGGAAATGAATACAGGGCTGAAACTAGAACTCAGATCAGCTGACTCCTAGCTTGGTGCTCTTTCTATTATTACATTACACATCATCTTTAGAAATTTGAAATTCCCTTAAATACAATGGCAAATAGATTAAGTACTAACTGAATAGGGCTGTAACAGGCAAATGTCTCCTAAACTAGATAGATGGTAGCATTCCTATATAAAGTGTATATGACAGATTCTTTAAACAGTCAGCTATTTCTTTTAATGTCAAAAAAGATAATGACACCATGAAACACGGCCATAAAAGCATCTAAGAAGACGAAAGTCTTAGAAGTGTGTTTTGAATAAATTTTATTTGACCCCATTTATCATTCTCGTATTCATCATAATGAGAGCAGAGCTCCGTTCTTTTACAATGTATATCATTGTAATCTGTAGCATTGTTCTGAAGAGCAAGTCAAACATCACTTTCTTGGGGGAGGGCAGCAGGGTTTTCCTCGCATTTTCACGCAGCCTGCAGGATAGGCTAATAAGGAAAAGATGAAAGAGAACAGAATGAAGGAAAAAGGAAAAGGGTCAAACAAATGTTGAGCCCAAAGTAGCTACTGATCGGAAATAATGTACAGGTGTTTGGCTGATGTTAGATGAACTGTAGCTGGTTGATTGCTTACCATACTGCTGAAACAAAACAAAGCAGTTTACCTGGTCTTATGATGATTTTTTTGAAATGTGAATTTATTAATATGAAAACGCTTTAAAAGAGTTAATTAAATCACACTTAGTTGTATGATATTGTTTCATTGAATAGAAGAAAAGGGTAAAAAAGCATTTAGTAAATATATAACTATTGGTCAGTAATAAAATATTTAGATCCTTGAAAGTGTCTTTTACAAAAAGTCCTGGGATGCATAATCACATTAAAAGGAATGGTAACATCTGTGGACTGAAGTCAAGTAAACAAGTTTCTTTAGTTTTATTTGCACATTTGAATACATATGCATGCCACTGTCCTTGAACAGGACATATAATGGTTGTGTTTATGTTGGAAATTATTTTTTTAATATTTTAAAATACTTCAGGATAAATAATGCAGTTTATGTGCATACACGTTAACTCCAATCCACACCTTAGCAGTTCTTAGCTAAGATTTGAAAAACCCATTGAAGTTGCTACATCAATACTGGTAGCACTTTAATCATGATTATACACTCTCAAATATGATAATTTTACTATACAACAATAGCATTATCAAATTCTACATGAGAAATTTATTAACTAGCATAATGACTGTTAGACATACTTTTTTATTGGAGAAATAATTGGTGTTGAAAATGAATGATGATAATGGCAATTTGGGGCAAGTTGGGTGAGTTTGTATATTTTACTATAAAGAGGTTAAATATATCCCACATTTGATAAAGCAAGTGATACAGCATGTTTCATTCAGTCAAATGCCTATAATCTTTTATGAATTACTTTTCCAAAGTCTGGCACAGTGCTGGGCTCTAGATTACAGAGATAAATAAACCACAGTCACCATACTTATGAAATGCATTGTTCAATAAAACTACCATTTGAGGGGGAAAAAAATAACACACAATACCCTGCCGTCGTAAGAAGGATCCCTCAAACATTAACTCTTATAAAAACTGAAGTAGCATTATTGAAGTTACTAAATGCCAGTCTGCAGGGAGCTACCCTTTTCTGCATGCTAGGATTCAGCCTATGGTTTTTCATCACAGTTGCAATTTGAAAGAAACTAGTGGTGCTTGTCTGTTACAGCTTAAATCGAATGGAGACAATATTGGTGTCATGTCATATTCCTGGACTCTGTCAGTGATTCAAAAAGCTCCTACTTAGCTTGGATTAGGGCCCATTCTACTTACAAATCAGGGAAAGTTGGACTCAGGGAACACTAGACAATGAGGTATCCTCTGTCTATCCCCTGCAATGCTTCCCATGGAGTTGCCTGCAGTATCTCTTCCCAATCTGCAGTCCTTTTCCCAGTATCTACATTATACATGAGTTCACCTCTTGTCCCACTATAAGAATTGAGAGTAGGTGAAGTAGCTAATTGCTAACCAAGTAATATCCAATTTCTTCTTATTGTGAGGAAATATACATTAAATTTTAATTCAAATGTAGACTAAGTAGTACAATCGGAAATACACAGTTAAGCAAGAGCACAATTTGATAGAGCAGAAACTCCTTAACTCTGGAACCTACAGAAAAGGGGTTGCAGCGGAGTTTGGACCTGAGGAGGTATACAGTAGGTAGGAAATAAGTGGATGCAGAAAAGAAAACTTGTGACAGGAAGAAGGAACATTATACAAACAAAATGATGTGGCTGGAGCACATACTACCAGGAAAAGAAATGTGTTTCTGAGTTTTGGAGGAAAAGAGGGTAGTTAAGGCAGTAAAAACAGGTTGAAGGAACATTAGAGGATACTATGTATTGACATTTTCCTCTGTCAATGGAAAGCAGCACAGTATTCTTTGCAGTTTAAAGTTGGGAGTTTGAATAGGAGAAAAGACTAGAAGCATGTAGTATTCTGGGGTAAAGATTAAACTGAAAGTACTGCATTTTCAGTAGGGTTGCCAGATTTAGAAAAGTCAAACAAAACCAAGATGTCCAATTATGTCTGAACTTCAAGTAAACAACAAATAATCTTTTAGTATGGTTATGTTGTATGCAACATTTTAGATTTCCTAGAAATTTATTTATTTATATGATATTCAAATTCAACTGGGTATCCTATATGTTATCTGGTAACCCTAATGTTAAGAAAAGTGTTTATAAAATTGGCCTTTGGTTTAACTGTAGAAATGTACACAATTTAAACTAAATTGCATTGAAACGTTATGTGCTGTTTGAATGTAATTAATTCTGGTATTGTTTTAGCAATGTTCCTTCCATTGAAAACTTTGGGGGCTTTTCAGTTTGGGAATACATCCATCTCATTTTTTCTAAAATGGTCTCTGTTAATTGCAAATTTAATATTTATTGAGACTGGATTGCAGAGAAAGCATAATACTGCCAACACAGTTGAAGATGCCTTAAAGCTATAAAAATGTACCGTGTGTCTGTGTGCTGAAATCCATTTACACTTTGAGCACACTGCCATGGCTGCTTCAGAACTCAGAAGTGACTATTCCATTTGTGTATGTCTGTAGTGATGTACTGCTGAAGTCTTTCTTTTAATGGTATATGGGTTTATATATAGCTTTATGTCAAAGTCCATCAACCAGCAAGAACTCATTGAGACTATGAAAGAAACTAGCATTTACTGATCATTTACAAAGTAAGTACTAGGAAGCATGTTACCTGCTTCTCATCTGCTTTTACTGCATCTGATATCCCTGTGAGGGAGATATTATTAGCCCCACTTCAAAAGTAACTAAATTAGGTCTCAGAGGGGAAGTAACTTGCCCAACATCACATTGCTTGGCAGAGTGAGATTTTGAGATTAGGTCAGTATGAGTACAGAGCCTTGGTTCTTTGTGATTATGCTAGAGCGCTGGTTGTCAACTGGGGATATCATGCCTCAGGGGACAGCTGGCAATATCTGAAGACATTTTTGATTGTCATAAATGAAGAGGAGGATGTGATACTGATTTCTAGTGAATAAAAGCCAGGGATACTGCCGAAACCTCTACAAATCACAACGGTCCTCACAGCAAATAATTATTCAGCCCAAAATGTTAATATTGCTAAAATATTACAGAAGCATACCAGATGCTATAGTGAAACAGATTTAAAATAAACTTTAAAAAGCTTTCCAGCAATGATGTAAGACTGAATTCCTAACACTCTATAAGTATCCAAATTCAGGCTGGGTGAATACACGGTGAGTCCTGTTGTTGAGGAGCTTTAGACATTGGGTGATAATTTGAAACTAATAAATTCTAAGCTGTTATGATTTTTCCATGTTCTAGATCATGTATAATGAAAATAATTTATAATTTTTTATAAGACACATTAACTAGGTTGAACTTTTTTTCATATTTTTATTTATCCTATCTTAGAGGAAAATTGAAGAAATATAGCCCTGTATATTAAACAACAACAACAACAACAAAAAACTATAAGGCTTTGGAAGAATAGCATGATACTACTAAAGCAAATTCAGAAAAGATAAAGTATAGAATATTTTCATGAAATATAATCTGAATTACACATGCCTGTTCAAAAGTAAGAAAGTAAAAGATATCTGGCATCCAACATTCACTGTGGACTGTCTGCACATCAATATTATAAAATCTTTAACCATTTTCTTCAATTTCTCCCACGACTACCTTTATCCAGACACCATTTCTTTTGCTTGGAATACAGCGACTATCTCTACACTAATCTCTACCATTCAAATTTGCTTAAGAAATTGACCATTTCTATTATTCACATTGAAACGCGATGGTTATTATTCTTTCAGTAATATGTTGTACAAAATTCACTACATAATAGAATTTTGCTCTAGCTTGAATGACAAAGTCTAGATCATTGTCTGTTACTAGCAAAAGTTTGCATTATAAGGAGTTTCAAACTATGGCATTTTATATTGAGTCTCATAAAATGTATTCATTAAATTCATGTTACTTTAAGTTTTCATCAGTATAGCTGATTATTTGGTTAACTTCAGAACTTTGGCAATATTAACATAGATAAAACACCAAATTAAAATAATTATTTGAACAAACATCACTTTACTAATCAGATACTTTACAAAGATAAATTCAGCCTTAGAAGGACAACAAATAATACAAGCACAGTTTCTGATTTTAAAAGCTGTATGCAAAAAAAAAAAAAAAGCAAGAGGGAAGGAAGAAGCACTCTAGATCTGTAGAGTCAGGTCTTTTGAAAATCTACTCCTCCATGAAAGAATAAGAACACTGGCCAAAAACCGAACAAACATACAAAAAATAAAAAGCCACACCAAAGCCAATGTCACTCCAATAAATTTAAGAATTATTAAAAAGAAAAAAAAATCACCATTTTCAATCTGAAAATTAACCTTAGGTTTGCAGCAATCTGAAGAGAATTTATTTATTTTTTTAATGGCTAAATTTCTATAAGAACAGCAAGCTCAACAATACTTAACTTGCCATATTCCCATTCCCAAATTTCCAGCTCTGTGATAGCGTTAAACATAAGCAACCCTTGGGTGGTCAACACATATTGTAACACACAGACAAAGTACTGTAGAGTTTATACCTGGAACCTATGTAATTTTTACTAATAAATTTAGCAATAAAAAATAAAAATAGGTTGCTGGGATGGCTCAGCAGGTTGAGCGCTTGCTTTGTAACCCCAGGGTCTGAGGATCGAATCCCGGCCCTGGACTGTACAGCCCCATATGCTGAACTGGAATGTGCTTCCCAGGTGGGAGGCCCCTGGTTCAGCTCCAGCCCTGGGTGTGCTTCCCATGTAGGAGGCCACCAGCTCGCGGGGGCGTGCCTCACATGCGGGAGACCCCTGGCCTGTTTCCTGCCCTGTGCAGACCTGCACCCACCTTTGGAGTGAAATTATATAAAAAACTGATGACCTACAACTATGGAGACTGCTCAGGGTCCTCCCTCCTTTTCTTTGTCTATCTCTCTCTGTTAAAAACAATTAAAAATAATAATAATAAATAAGCAGCCTTGCAAACATGGTAACTGTGAAAACCAGCCATGTATAGCAGACATTGGAGGGGTGGAATGAATTTGAGGCTCCCAAACAGCCTTCTCTTCATAAGATTGTCATTATTTGCTTTGTCTTGCAGCTCACAACACTTGCCTTTATTGGATCAAACTCAAAGCTTATTCAGTCATAAAAAGCCCTATATCTAGTCTTTTGTATAAAAAACAAAATCATTAGCTATCATTTAACATAACACCATAGTGCCTGAGTTAACAATACCAGTTGGAGCAAAAAAAAACCCAACAATGCCAACCGAAAAACTTAACAACTTAGGAAATGCGATTTCTAAATATATATTTTTATTTATTTATTTATTTATTTATTTATTTATTTATTTATTTTTGACAGAGAGAGAGAGAGAGAGAGAGAGAGACAGAGAGAGAGAGATACAGAGACAGAGAGAGAACTGAACTAGGGGAGCTCCCAGTTCAGCATATGGTTCCGCACAGGCCGGGGCCAGGATTCGATCCTCAGTCCCCGGAGCTGCAAAGTGAGCGCCTAACCCACTGAACCAACCCCGCTTCCCCTGAAAATGCGATTTCTATGGAAGGTTTTGAGAAGTTCCAAATTATTTCTAAAATAGAGTAGTGATTCTCAAATTATGCTCCATAAACTACACAAGGTAAAAATTATTTTTATAACTTGTAAGACATTATTAACTTTACAAAAACATTATTTTTTTACAAAAATGTTGTTTGTTCATATGTAATGGGTTTAGTATGATTATTTTAAAATATTTATAAAAGATCTCACTTGAAATTTTTCATATATTAATATCAATGAACGTAAGCCAGGTGTATAATTTTTTTAGAGTCATCAATAATTTTTAAGCATGAAAAGCAATCTTGAAACCAAAAAGCTTGAAATTGTAGTAAGATATCATGCACACTTATGAACATGAAATGTGTACATTAGTCATCCTTATAAGGCTGAGTCCAGCTTAAAGCCTACCCCAAACCAGTAACTTTCATATGTTTGTCTGCCAAGAAAAGAGGGAAGTTGAAATAGTTTAACATAAATTGAGAACCTACTTTAATCACCCATGTGATTAAATTTGAATCACCATATACAGTGATCCCTCGTTTTTCGCGGTTAATGGGGACCAGAACCTTCCACGAAAGCTGAAAAACCGCGAAGTAGGATTTGCCCCTAGGAATTTTCTCATTGGTCGATGTCGCACCGGAACCTTTATGAGAGCCCGTGGGATGGACTCTGAGTCAGCTCATCTCTCTGTTTGACATGCAGGGATCCTTCTCTCTCGCGCATCCACATGAAACAACGCTCCTTTCCGCCATGTGGCTGCCGACATGGTTGTATTTGTATTTTTTCATTTTTATTTTTTTTAAAGGTTTTTTTTTTTTTAATATTTATTTATTTACTTATTTATTTTGACAGAGAGAGAGAGATACAGAGACAGAGAGAGAACTGAACCGGGGGAGCTCCCAGTTCAGCATATGGTTCCGCACGGGCCCGGGGCCGGGATTCGATCCTCGGTCCCCGGCGCTGCAAAGTGAGCGCTGGACCCACTGAGCCATCCCGGCTTCCCCCATTTTTATTTTTTGATGAATATTTTGGGAAAACCCACGAAGCACTGAAGCCGCAAAACATGAAGTGCGAAGTGGCGAGGGAACACTGTAATAACTGATGTAGAGATAACAATGATCTTTGGTTTCTTTGAGTTTTGAATGCAGTGTTCTTTTTGGGTTTTTATCTAAGATTTATTTTTATTGTTTTTTTGACAGAGAGAGGAGACAGAGACATGGGGGAAAGCCCAGAGCAGTCTCCATAGTTGTATGTCATCAATATTTGAAATAGTTTTGTTCCACAGGTGGGCACAGGGCTGTGCAGGTCAGGAACCAGGCCAGGGCCTTTCACATGGGCCCCGGAAGGAACTGAACTTGGGGTACACCCTAGTTCAGCATGTGGGTTCACACAGGCCAGGGCCAGGATTCAATCCTCAGACCCCGGGGCTGCAAAGTGAGCACTCAACCCAATGATCCATCCCGGCATCCCTGAATGCACTTTTCAACAAACCTCAAGTGCTTAGTACCTAGAATAGTATAGAAGCTACAAAAGCGCAATACTTTTGATGATTATTTTTTTAAAAACTAACATATTAGACCAAACTCTAACAAGAGGGCCATGAAATTCCAGTTGAAATAATGATGACAAACATTTGAGGTACCGGTAATTACCTGCTAGTTGACTCTCATCTTGGTCCATATAAAATAGAATAGCTATATTTGATGCCAATTTTATTATGATTTTCTAGGTCTGATGTACACTTTACTAAGACATATGTGAATACCTAAAACAACATATGAAAACATTACTGATTGTAAATAATCATCATTATGACTTGTCTTATTTGGAAGTAAAACCAACACTGAGCTTTCCAACCTAAACCATGTCTAAGATAGCCTAAATGATTGCTATATTGTGTGAATGATGATAAACTGAAAAGGATTATCCAGAAATTTATACTCTAATTTCTGAAGCATGTTGGATAGTGTGCTATAGGGGTTAGTTCATTTTGTACTTCTTGAGTATAGGACCATAAGTGGATCTAGAAAATCTGGTTTAATGTTGACTATTGCTATAAAATAGTTTATGTTAAAAATTCAAAATCTCCCAGTAAAGATTAGAAATAAATAATATAACAAATGAAATGACATGCTGACATGTTTCCCTTTAGCTTGGTGCATGGGCTTAGATTTTTTACATATGATTACAAAATTTGGCGAAACTTGGACTGACCCATGTGCAAGGAGACCTCAAGTTTGTTTGTGTCTGAGATTAAGATGGCTTCATCTCCATGTCATACCATATGTCAGGTAAGTCTCAGGAGGCATAGGTTCCAATTTTCAATCACAAAGCTGCCAAATGAACAAGGTCACTGCTTTTTCTACTAGTGTGAGTCAGCCATTAATCACTCTTCTCTAGACCACTCCTGCTCACCTCTTGTGTTCTTATACATTCTGGGCACTTTGCAGTAGTCTTCTTATAAGGAATGCTTCCAGTTATTTTTTCACTACATTAATTCAGAGTTTTTTAGCTGCTGGGTATGAGACATCTAAATTTAATGATTCTTCAATTTAATGGTAGAAATTAGGAATATAGATTATTTGTGAGCAAAATTCCCAGAAAACTTGAAATATGTTTCTGAACATTCTGGAAAAGAAAAAATCTGAGAACCCCTCACATGACAGTAAACAACTTAAAGTTGTGCCTTGGTGACAGATTTCCTAATACAATAGTGTGCAGTTTATAAGGTGTGGAACTAATATGGTGTAGGGAACACAATCAGTGCAGATCTTGTTAAGTAGCTATTAGGATCATAACATCACAGTTTGGACTCTTTAACTTGAGAAGATGAACGTAGTATTGTGAACAAAAGAACATTTTAGGATTACCGGTAGATCTGAATTGAAAGAGGTTTCTACAGTAACATTTTATCCTAATGAATTCACAAGTCCTCCTTGAAACTAGCAAGAACAATTTTATTGTGTGTTGGGCAGTTGGCAGAAGCCCTTATTGTTTTTTAAATATTTTTCCTGGTTAGTCTTGACTCTACCCAAAGGTGGTGTCAGTTACCATGGCATTTTTTTCTGTTCTAAGCATCACAGAGGCTCCTACACACGACAGGGCCTCCCAATGATTAGGTGAATGGAAAAGTGCGATCAGATTTCTCAAGTCTAATGGGGCAGGTGTCCACTTCTGCCACCACTAGTGCTTCAGACCCAGGAGATTTCAAATGGATAAAAGAACACAGAAGATGAGGGAAGTTACACGAGATTAATATAGCAAATGGCTACTCTTCACATACTTTCAAGTTTTACAGCAGCCTGTGTCAACATATATAAAACTTGATTCCCAAACCTCGCTTAAGAGGAGGAACATTTTGTGCTGTAAGTTTGACTTTCTACTTCAAAGAATTTAGCAGTTTCAACCATGTACATAATGATTCTTCCATAAATAAATCCTAATAATACTTGTGAAAGACCGGCAAAAGATCCTGAGGTCTATGTGGTTACTCTTTAATTCTTTAAATGTGGAAAATTTAGATACAGTAGACTCTCTGTTAACCAGAATTCAAGGGACCGTCACTCTCAAGCAGCCAGCAAAATATTTTTTGAGATCTCAATTGCTTGAGATTTTTGCTGGTTGCTTGAGTTTTGGTTAATGAATAGTCTATTTATATTTATCAGGCATCTACCAATCCCCATGGGTGCTGATTAACTGAGAGTCTACTGTATTTGCAGCAAACCCTATTGTTTCTTTCATATTATTTTAAATTAGGATGTTTTAGTAATCAAGTACAAAGTTAAACCCTTTACTTTTTTTTTTCTAATACCGTATAAAAGAAAGTATATAGAGAAAAATAAAATGAAGTCATCAACCTTGAGGGAAATGCAGCAAGCATGGATTTATAGTTTTCCAGGGATTATGTAGGTCATTAAATTTCATAATTTACAGAAGAAGCAGAATAGTCAGAAATCCCTCGGATATTTTTCAACCCATTACATTGTCAGAGGTAGATTAAAAATCATGACCATTTTATTATACTTTGCAGCTCTTTTCATTAAGGGGTGATGTCTACTTCTCCATCTTTGGAAGCCATGTGACTTGCTTTGATCAGTAGAATGCAATTTAAGTTACATGGCTTTGCAGCTGTTACTTTTTTCTTTTTAATGATTTTATTATTTTTTTTTAGAGCAGTTTTACATTTATAGAAAGTCAGTAGGAAGGTACAGAATTTTTCTCTTATACTCCTTGCCCCTACACATGCATAGCATCTTCCATTATCAACAACACTCACCAGAATGATACTTTTTTTTAATTGTTAAATTTATTGGGGTGACATTGCTTGATATCAATTACATTGTTTCCAGGTGTACAATTCTACATTACATTGTCTATACATCACATTATGTGCTCACCACCCAGAATCAGCTCACTTTCTATCACTGTATATTTGATTCCCTCTCTCTACTTCCCCCACACCCAGCTCTCCCACCCACCTCCCTCCTTACCCTCAAGTAACCACTAAACTGTTGACTGCGTCCATGAGTTTTTGTTTCTTTGTTACTTTAAGTTTTATATTCCACCTATAAGTGAGGTTGTATGTCTCTTCATTCTTTCACTCTGACTTATTTTGCTTAGTAAGATGTTTTCAAGGTCTGTCCTTGTCACAAATTGCTGTATTTCGTCTTTTCTTATTGCTGTATTCCTTTGTATAAATGCACCACAACTTCTTTATCCAGTCATCTTTCCGAGGACACTTTGGTTGATTCCACGCTTTTATTTATTTATTTATTTATTTATTTATTTATTTATTTATTTATTTATTTTATTAAGGGTAAACCTACATTGTCAGATCATTATCACCCAAAGTTCGTAGTTTACCTTAGAACCCTAAGGTTCTTGGTGTTGTACATTCTATAGGTTTGAACAAAAGTATAATGGTGTACATCCATCAACATACTATTGCACAAAGTATTTTCACTGCCCCTTACTGTGTGCTTTACCTTTTTTTTTCTTCCACCCAACCCCTGAGAGTCACTGATCATTTGATTGTCTCATTGGTTTTGTGTTTTTCAGATGGCATATCGTTGGAATCATATTTTTTCAGATTGTTGTTTTTACTTATTAATATGCATTTATGGTTCCTTTGTGTCTTTTCATGGCTTAATAGCTCATCTCTTTTTAAACACTGAATAATGTTCCATTGTCTGGATGTACTGTACTGTATTTTTTGTTGTTGTTCACTTACTGAAGGGCATTTTAATTGCTTCCAAGTTTTGACACTTATTAAGCTACTATAAATAAGATTTATGGCTTTTGTTTGGACACAAGTTTTCATTTCCTTTGTGTATACACCAAAGGACACAACTGTTGGATTGTATCATTAAGAATATGCTTAGTTGTGTAAGAAACTTCCAAACTGTTTTTCAAAGTTGCTGTATTATTCCACATTCCACTGACAATGTCTGAGAGTTCCCATTGTTCCACATCCTTGTCAGCATTTGCTGTTGTCAGTGTTAGAGATTTTGGCCATTCTAATAGGTGTGTAGTTGTAGCTAATTGTGGTTTTAATTTTTCATTTCCCTGATGACTTATGTTATAAACCATTTTTTTTATACACTTGTTTGCCATTTGTATATCTTCTTTGGTGAGTTATCTGTTAAGGTCTTTGGCCTGTTTATTAATTGGGTTATTTGTGTTCTTTTTAAAAAGACTTTTATTAAAATATAGCTAACATACAATATTATGTCAACATTTATATACCTAAAGAAGTAATCACCATAAGTTCAGCAACCATCTGACACTGTACCATGCTATCCCAATAGTATTAACTCTATTCTCTATGCTGTATATTACAACCCCATGACTTATTTGTTTTATACCTGGAAATTTGGACCTATTATGCCCCTTTACCTTTTATTCCCTCTTTTTAATTTTTCAGTATTCAATTGTTTTATATTAATTTCAGATGTACAGCACGGTGCTTACACAAATTTTATAATTTATGAAGTGATCCCCTGACTAGTTGAGTACCCACCTGACACTATACATAGTTATTACCATATCATTGAATATATTCCCTGTACTTTAATTTATATCCCCGTGGCTATTTTATAACTACCAGTTTGTACTTCTTAATCCTTTTACCTTTTCACCTTACCCCAAACCATTCTCCCATTTATCACCTTGATAAATCTAGTACCCATCTGACACCAGTCATAGCTATGACAATATTATTGACTATATTCCTTATGCTATACCTTACATCCCCATTACTTCTTTGTAGCAATCAATTTGTACTTTTTAATCCCTTCCCTTTTATCACCCATCCTCTTGACCTCCTCCCATCTGGAAACCATCAGAACATTCTCTGTATCTAAGAGGTTGTTCCTGTTTTGTTTATTTTGTTCTTTAGATTCCACATACAAACAAAATCACATTGCATCTGACTTTCTCTGTCTTGCATACTCCACCCAGCACAATACCCTCCAGGTCATCCATGCCGCCACAAATGGCAAGAACCCATTCCCATCCATGGCCAAGCAATATTCCATTGTATATATGTACCACCTCCTCTTTATTCACTCATCTATTGATGGGCACCCACGTTGCCTCCAGGTTAATCTGTGATGTGACAAATGGCAGAATTTCCTCTTTTATGGCTAATATATATATACAATAGATTTTTTATCCATTTTTCTATCGATGTCCACTTAAGATGTTTCAATATCTTGGCTCCTGTGAGTAAAGCTGCAATAAACAAGGGTGTATAGATATCTCTTCACTATAATGATTTGTTTCCTTTGGATATGTACCCAGAAGTGGAATTGCTGAATCATACGGAAGTTCTAGTTCTAATTTCTTGAGTAAACTCAATATTGTTTTTCACAGTGGCTATACCAGTTTACATTACCACCAACTGTGCACAAGGTTTCTTCATATATATATGTATATGTATAAGTATATATATATATATGTATGTATAAGTGTATATATATATATATATATATATATATATATATATATATATATACTTGCCAGTGTTTGTAATCTCATCTTTTTTGCCATAGCCATTTCTAACAGGTGTGAGGTAATATTTTATTCTCGTTTTGATTTGCATTTCCCTGATAAATAGTACTATTAAGTACCTTTTCATATACCAGTTGGCCATGTGTATGTATGCTTTGGACAAAAACCCTATTCAGGTTCTTTGTCCATTCTTAAATTTGAGTTACATGGTTTTTGTGCTATTGAGTGGTAGGTATTCATTGTATATTTTTTATATCAACACCTTGTTGAATATGTAATTTGCAAATATTTTATCCCATTTCATAGATTATCTTTTAATTTCTTCAGTGTTTTTCGTGTTTAATATATTTTGGGGAGCGGATTTTTTTTTTTTTAAGATTTATTTTATTGATTTTTGACAGAGAGAAACAGAGACAGAGAGAGACAGAGAGAAGGGGGAGGGCCCAGAGCAGTCTCCATAGTTGACATTAGTTTTCCATATAGTTTC
>PVKE010013018.1:0-37305 GCA_004027555.1 Craseonycteris thonglongyai
CCCACTTCTCTTTCTCTCGCCTCCTCTCTCAAGGGTCAAGTTCAATCAATCTCAAGCCCTACTTGCTCTTCCTCTTCCATTTTATTTCTCCCACTTCTCTTTCTCTCGCCTCCTCTCTCAAGGGTCAAGTTCAATCAATCTCAAGCCCTACTTGCTCTTCCTCTTCCATTTTATTTCTCCCACTTCTCTTTCTCTCACCTCCTCTCTCTTTCATTTTCCCTCTTATCATCAGCTGGTAGATTTTGCATAATAGCCTTGATGCTGCTTCTACATATACATGTAATTGGTTAGTTTCCAAGTTTCCTAATCCTTTCAGCTCTAAATTACAGTATATAGAAGAAGATCCTGAAGTTAGATCATTAAGTAGTATCAAGTAACCAAGTCTGGTTAGGGAGCTTTAGAGAAAAAATGGCAGTGGGCCCAAATTCCTAAACTGAATTCCTAAACTGATTGTGTGTGTGTGTGTGTGTGTGTGTGTGTTTAAGAGCTCAACAGGAAAATTTTTCTTTTCTTTTTTTTTAAGATTTATTTTATTGTTTTGAGAGGTGAGAGAGCGAGAAGGGGAGAGGGCCCAGAGCAGTCTCCATAGTTACACATCCTTAGTTGTGACATATTTTCATTCCACATGGGTGGATGTGGGGCACACGGGGTGGGAACGGAACCAGAGCCTCCTGTATGGGAGGTGAGAATCTTGTTGCTGTGCCATCCTGATGATTACCAGTTGCGCCACAGTTCAGCATCTGGGGTTTGCACGGGCTAGGGCTGGAAACCAAACCCCAGGCCTCACATTGTGAGGCAAGTGCTCAACCACCCAGCATCCTCGAATCCCCACAACAAGGAAATTTTTCAAAGTTCAGGACATTAAAGTTCTGTAATTGAATAGAGACATAGTAACGAATATATTAAAGCTCTGATCTCAGTTAACACAATTAGATCACAAAGGAACTAGAAAACAATCCAAGCTCTGCATAGGTATGGTTTGGTGTTGTCTGAGAAGGAAGATGAGGTGATAATACCCAAAATGGGATATGCTGCAGTGAAACAATTGCGGGTGTCTTTAGGTATTGTGGGTAGCACTAAGTTGCAAAGTAGAGAAGTTTCACGCACTTGGAAAAATACCAATGAATCTAGAAAACAGAATGAGGCAATCATTTGATTAAAAGAAAGACTATTTTAAAGTGAAATCTGAGCACTTCTGCATATTTCATCTAATTTCTGTATCAATTAGCCCTATTTCTTGTGCAGTTGTTGATGCACTTGGATTTCTGATGGCGTTACTTACTTTAATGAGATTGATTAAAAGTATTGTGTGTGTTCTAACTACTAGGGAGTTAAGTTTCAAATAAGCTCAAGCTTCGTCAGCTTTACTACTCCTCAGTGATAGAATTGCTTACCTGGGTGTGAAGTGTCCTCAAGTTTCTGAGCTTCAGAATGAAGATCACATGTTGTCAGAATCTTTGTTGCTTGGAGTCATTTATATTTAGTGACAGACAAATTGGTTGTACCTTATCTAAATAATGTTTTTGGAGATTTTTTTAATACAGATAAAATGGCATCTATTTAATTTAGATGTCTAAGGGAATGCCAGGATGGCTCAATGGTTGAGTGCTTGCCTTGCAATTGTGACATCCATAGATATTGAGTTCTTTTTTTTTTCTTTTTTCAATAATTTGTTTTAATTTTTCAATTACAGTTGACATACAATATTATATTAACTTCAGGTGTACAACATACTGATTGGACATTTATATAACTAATGAGTTGATCATCCCAAGAAGTCTAGTACCCATGTCACACTATACATAGGTAGTATAATATCATTTACTATATTTCTTATGCTATAGTTTACATCCCTATGAATATTTTGTAACTATTAATTTGTACTTCTTAATTCCTTACCCCCCCTTTTTTTTTTACCCATCCTCCAACTCTCCTCCCATCTGGCAACCATCAAAATGATCTGTGTGTAGATACTGAGTTCTTTATTACAATATTGCCTGTGTTTGTAGTACATCATAAGAGAGGAGATGAAAGAAAGAAGTTAGTCTTAATTTTACCAATAGAGACTGTGTTTGTTAGCAAGCATTTTTCTAACTATAGTGGACAATAATATTGCAACAGATGATTAGTGTCTTTCTGAGATAATTTAGGAATAATAATAACTAGACAGAGCATGGTCTAAGTTACAGCTTGAAGTTCCTTGCAGGTTTTTCAATCTTTGATAAATCTGAATATTGGAATATGTCTAGGGAATGAGATAGGTTCTGTATTTTATTGTTGACTTTTCTTACATAATACACTCTTAAAATTTTTTCCTCCTGAAAATCACAATTGTCATTGCAGAATTATAATAAATACAGAAATTATATAAAAAAGAAAATTGAGCACTCAATTTTACCACAGTTAACATTAAGCACTCTATTTTAATCTTAACATTCTATTTTAATCTTAATATCTTTTTTTATTATTTTTGACAGAGAGAGAGACAGAGACAGAGACAGAGAGAAGGGGGAGGGCCCAGAACAGTCTCCATAGTTGCATATCATTGGTTTTTCCACATAGTTTCATTCCACAGGTGGGAGCGGGGCTGCACAGGGCAGGAACTGGGCTGAGGTCTCACCCCAGTGAGAACCGAACTGGGGGCACTCCCCAGTTCAGCATATGGGTCCGCATGGGCCGGGGCCGGGATTCGATCCTCAATCCCTGGGGCTGCAAAGCGAGCTCCTAACCCACTGAGCCATCCCAGCTTCCCCAAATCTTAATATTTTAACCAACAATAGTTGGTTACTGCTTATTATAAAGATTCATTGAATAGAAAACTAAACAGCTATTACAATCTTACCTTGTATATTGCTAATGTCAGACATAGTCGCATATCTTGTTGCCAATAAATTTTTGAAGGTATGTGCGTGCGTTACCACCATTTCAGTAGCATCCGGGTTAAACATTGTGTTGCCTGGCAAAGTTTTGTTAGTTCTTGATAATTTGCTGAGAGCATAATGTTCTATGCCTGAGTACCAATCACTGAAAAATGCATTATAGTTATTGTGCCCATACTTTCAGGTAACCCAAGTGCATTTGCAAATTTGGGCAGTTCAGAAAGGAGCAAATCAAATAAGCCATGTTACTGAGTAAATGATGAGATCTCCTTAGAATAAGATTAAGTTGTATAATCATATCACAGGATGAGCCTTCCTCTAAGAGATTGTTGGTTAAAAGAAGTGGTTCCCCAGGGCAAAAGAGTTAAGTTGACTGTACTGCCCATATATAATTTGTACTTATTCTCATGCCCAGAGGTGATTTTTTTTTTTTTTTTTTTGGTAGGTATGGGGAATAAATGAATTTGTTGAGAAACTTAAAGAGTTTCACTTTTTTATATATGATTATGCTCATGATGATGATTTTGGTTTAGCTGGCTTAATGGGCAGCTGGCTGACCTCAAGGGGAAAATGGGAGGCTGCCAATGTCTGTCCTGCTGATGCTGAAGGTATCAAGAGACTGGTAGATGACTGGTAGATGACTGTACAGATCTTTCCAGGTAGACTGGGACAGAGCCACTTCATTTGCTAAGAAATGTTATCATTGAAGATAATCCTAAAGGTGGGGCTACACCCGGTATTACAATACTTCCCCAGAGATTGAGGACCCAAGAAAATGAGAGTACTTGGACAAGGCAAGGAGGGCTTGTGAATACCACGCTTGACAAATTGATTCTGAGACAAAGCCAGACAAAACAGAATGCTTTTGTATTTTTCTCTGGATTAGAGTGTGCCTCTTTATTTCCCACTCTGTAGAGTTTACTTTTTCCTAGTAATTTTGATACTATAGAAGTTCTACTCTAGAGAAAGTCAAAATCTGTGAATGAAGTAGCTGTTAATACCATAGAGGGACTGACCTCAGGGAGAGCAAAAGAATGGTCAAGGTTTGTTATCAAAGCCATTCCCGTTAATGAATTCTGCGATACTACTGTATGTGTTGGCTTTGTAATATTCATGTACCTTACATATTTGGAATAAGGTCAGGATCAGGAATAGGAGTGATCTAAGGCAGCAAATAAGCTGGGGACTGACAGTGTCTCATCTTTAGGGATCCAATGTGTCACTAAGGTGGGTAATGAAACAGAGAAAGGCTTTCTTAGTTTTGTCATCTTGTTGATTCCATTTCTGTGACTGGGATACCCTGTAAGTGTCTGGGGTCTTCTTGTTTGAGATTTTTGAAGTAATGTTTAAACTTTAACCTTATATCCTAAAATTTGCGCAAGATAATTGGACAGTGCTTGCTGCTGAAAAACTTGCTTTAGCTTGGGCAGTAATGTAGAAACATACTTCATAGGCCAGTGGAATTGTACAAAGTGACCTTGTAAAGGAATGATATGCCTGTGACCTGCCAGCACTGGAAAATTCCACAGGTGCTTGTTTATCTTGCTTCTGAATGGGCTCATAGTCACTAAAGAAGAATCCAAGTGCAAATAGCCTGCCAGTGTGTATACCAAAAAGAGACACTCTTGAAACCAAGAGCTTCAGCAGCTGCTTTAAGACTAATTTCAGCTATGATGGTGGCAAACTCCTTCGAGCCTCTTTGGGCCCTAGCCCTGAAGATGCAAAAAGATAACAGCGTGGCTTATTGCTTTATTAGCAATCCCATATTTTTATGTCCTCCTTCAGTACGCACACACATCATCTCATTGCTACCTCCCATAACTAGGAGGGTAGGGAAGACAATGATTTTAATTCCTAGTCTATAGTTGCCGAAACAGATTCAAAGTAGCTAAAATGCCCGAAGGCACCAAACGAAGTGCCTGATCCAGATCTAGGTGTTCTAACTTCAAATCAGAAGGTAGAGATTTCAGTGGAAAAGTTGTGGGTTTTGGAGTTACACAGTTTAAATTTAATTTGTCACTTAGACGAGTTATATGGTTTTGAGATACTTAACTGAACTGAGCCTCAGTTTCTTTTTTTTTCTTTTTTAAGATTGATTTTATTGTTTTTGACAGAGACAGACAGAGACAGACAGAGACAGAGATAAGGTGGAGGGCCCAGAGCAAGTCTCCATAGTTGTACATCATCAGTTTTTGAAATGGTTTTATTCTACACAGGTGGGCATTGGCCGTGCAGGGTGGGAACTGGGCTGGAGGCCTCCCACATGGGAAGCACACCGCTGCCAACCAGGGGCCTCCTGCATGGGAAGCACTCCCCAGTTCAGCATATGGGTCTGCACAGGCCAGGGCTGGGATTCGATTCTTGGTCCCCGGGGCTGCAAAGTGAGGGCTTAACCCTCTGAGCCATCCCGGCTTCCCCAAGCCTCAGTTTCTTAAGAGAAAAAAGCAGGAATAACATTGACCTTGTAGAGGTATTTTGAATATTAATTGATATAAGGCAGTTTGTGAGTTACCTGGCACACAAATAAGTCTTTAACTCTATTGCACCTTTCCTGTTCCTTTCTCTTTTCTTCTCTGTAATCTTTCTTATCCTTCCCTTTCCTATTTTCTTCCTGTGTCCTTCTTTTCATCCTACCTTGTGTTTTTTCTTTCCTTGCATCCTTCCTTTCCTTTCCTTTCATCTTTCTCTTTGCTCTGCTTTGTTATACAATGACTCTTCGTTAACTTGAACTCAAGCAACCAGTACTCTCAAACAACTGGCAAAATTTTTTTTGTCGGTGTCTTGAGATTTTGTCAGTTGATTGAGAGTATAATTGCTTAAGTTCTGGTTAAAGGAGAGTCTACTTACATTTATACAGCCCTACCGATCCCCAGGGGTGTTGATTAACAGAGTCTACTGTACTTCTTTATCTCATGTCTTTTGCATCTAGACCAACAGTAGATTTCCTCTTAGGTGTAAGTACTTTTCATGGTCTCTGCAGTTACTAACTGTCCTCTTTTAGGTAATAGCGCATGGTGGGGCTTGGGTTCAGAGTTGGAGTTATATGGCCAGTGTCTAGAAGAGAGTGACTTTGCTGAATGGAAACTCAAGTAATAACTCTCCAGATTCAGAAGGACTCTGAGGGCAGGATAGCCCTCGTTTACTATTGAAACAAGTAAACATGCTAAACCAAAAAATTACATATAAAAGATTATTGAAAAGTTCTATATCTTTCAATAAAAAGGATTTATTTATAGAGTGAAATAGATTTTGTTTTTTATGAATGGGTAAGGCTTCCATTTCTTTCCTTCATCTCCAAGACTTTCAGGTGTAGTAACCGCTCTGGAGTTCACAAGACTTTTCAAGATCTAGGCTCAGCTAACATTTCCAGCCTCCTTTCCTGCTACTTCCCAACTTGCACCACGTTCCAGCAATTCTAAATTTCCTGTGGCTTCCCAAGCATACTATGCTGTCTAAGTTTTTGTCATAATCAGACAGGTCCTTCTTTGAGCCTATCATGTCTTCCTCCTTTTCTGGCTGGCTAACTTCTTCAACTTAAAAATCTATCATTGATGTGACCTTATGCAAAAGGTTTTGCCAATGTTCTTTCCCAAATTGAATTAAGCTACTAATTTAGCCCCTATATCTTAGTTATTGCACTCATTACACTATCTTATAATTTTTTTTTTTTACATTTCTGCATAGCCTATTGGAGTGAGTTCCTTGGTAGCAGTTTATTCATATTATAATATTTCTGACTTCTATCTCAGGGATACACCAAAATGGTAGGCAACTCACTAAATTCTTATTGAATGAATGAGTGAGTAAATGAATGAAGGAATGGAAAAAGATGCAATGATATATGTGAAAATACTTTGTAAATTGTGACATGCCACATAGGAGTTAGTTATTAGCCTGGAGTATAATTTGTATTAAAATTTATTTTAGAAATTAAAAACAACTTTCTAGAGAAAAACTTCAAAACTTTAGGTTAAGAGGGACAGTAAACAACATGATTATTTCCATATTGGAAAATGATTTGAGGACAATTAAAATACTCAAAATGTGACTTATTAAACTATGTAGAGCTGCCTTTTAATTTATTTTTAATATAAAATACATGAATACAACATAAAATTCACAAAGTACCTTTTTCACTCCCTCACCCTGGTTACCTGATCTCCCAATTTCTCTCCCTTATTGTCACCATAATATTCAGATGTTTTCTACGCTTATAAGGCATACATGTATAAGGATACTGCTTTTGAAAGAGAAAAGGAGAAAGGACTGTTTTCATTTAGTGCATGGTAGAATAAAATAGTATGAGAAATAAAAACTTAGTTCTCAAGATCTCATTTATTTTGAAAGGTTGTTTTCCAGTTCTAGGAATTTCCATACTAAGCTTTGTTTTAAGATCCTGTTGAGGGAAGCCGGATGGCTCAGTGAGTTAAGCACTCGCTTTGCAGCCCCGGGGACCGAGGATTGAATCCTGGCCCCAGCCCGTGTGGAACCATATGCTGAACTGGGGAGTGCTTCCCATGCGGGAGGCTCCCAGTTTGGTTTTCACTCCCCAGTTTGGCCCCTGGCTTGAAGGGGTGTGCCTTCCATGGGGGAGGCCCCCAGCCCAGTTCCTGCCCTGCACAGCCCCCGCCCACCTGTGTGGAATGAAACCATGCTGAAAACTAATGACATACAACTACGGAGACTGCTCTGGGCTCTCCCCCTTCTCTCTGTCTCTGTCTATCTCTGTCTCTGTCAAAAACAATAAAATAAATCTTAAAAAACAAAAGCGATCCTGTTGATTCGCAGCATTGTGAAATGTCTCTACTTCCCCTCTTCGTGATGGTCTCCTGTTCTTCTCTCTTTCTCTAAGGCAAGTTGTGCTTCTTAAGATCCTGCCTCGCTCCACACACAGCTGCCCTGGTACTTTCTAATGAGGGTGCTCACCAGCTTGAGGAAGGAATCACGCTGGCTCCTCTCACTTCATTCCTAGCCAGCACATGAAGGGTAAAGCTGATGAAGGCTGTTCAGACACCTGTACCAGGATGCAGTAACCTCCTCCCTCCTCTGTAAGGGCAGTCATTGCAAGGTCTTGATAGGAGAATTAGCTTCCAGCCACCTTGGCAGTCTGACGCTACGAACCAGTGTAACCTGTTCAGTTACACATGCAATAAAGTCTGAACTTGCCCTTAGGAAGAGATTTTAAACTTGTTTACTCTGTCCCTGTGGCAGAGAACCGATGCCAAGACTTCAATATCTCTGTTGGGGTATAAATGGTGTTTCATCATAAGCATTGTTTTAGGGAACAAAAATTAAAAACAGACATTTTTCATCTCAGGATTACAAAGGCTTTATGGAAAACACGAACTTTGAGTAGAAATCACAAAGTAATGGCTGAACTCATTCAAATACTTGGCTAAGTATATCTCTAAAAAAATATGTTTACCAAAACCTAGCAACTGCTTAATATGATTGACAATCCAGGTCATATTCGATTACATTCAAATACGTGATTGTTTTCCTTCTCAGGCTGTGTTACTCGTGGCAGAATGTTATTTATGAGCCTTTTTAAAAAATATATATATTTATTATTATTTTTTTAATTGTTTTTGACAGAGAGAGAGAGAGAGAGATACAGAGACAGAGAGAGAACTGAACTGGGGAAACTCCCCAGTTCAGCACATGGGTCCGCATGGGCCGGGGCCGGGATTCGATCCTCGGTCCCCAGCGCTGCAAAGTGAGCGCTCAACCCACTGAGCCATCCCAGCTTCCCCATATTTATGAGCCTTTAAACACATTTTTATTTTCACGGTTAGTGCTCTGAGACATACCTCCATTTGAATGATCACAGGGAGCACCTTGGAAAATTTGATCCTTATTTATTTTGAACAACTAAGAACACAATGCTGAACAGATAGTTTAGAGATACTTAGACACTTACCTGAAACTGACTTATTTTCCCTTGGAAGGCATATGGTGAAACTGGATAATAGAATAATTTTCCAAGAGCAGCAGTTGTGTCTAGCGTGCCATGAAGATCTTGGATCTCTTTACATGAACAGTGAGTAGTCAGGGCCAGCACATCCAGGGAGACAGATCGTCAACATCAGCGGATTAGGCATTGCTGAAACTCTTCTGATCCAGTTCAGGGACAAAAGGGTGGCAGCAGTGTGGGCTCCGGGGCGTTTCTCACGGGTATCCTTTGCCTCAGTGCAGTTAGCTCCACTTGCTGCTTAAACTGCTTCGAAACAAAAGCAACAACATTTGAGCTCAGCCCGTTAGTGCTTTTTGGGAAGGGGGAAATTGATTTTATCTACCTTTAGTGCGATACGTCAGGGTAAGCACCCTTTTGTTTCCATAGATTATACACGTTAGTGAGTGAAAAATTAAAATAAAAATTTCTATTCTCTCAAAACATCACTGCTCTGTAGTGACTGACAATAAATTAAGAGAGGGAAACTGTGACCAGAGAACGGATTCTCCTCAGAGTGGTGTCCAGGTTCTTGGCATCCCAAACAAAGAACCGCATGAAACACAGGAGCGCGGGGGGTGAAAGAACAGTTCATTGAAAGTAGAAGTACACTCCTGAGCAGTGGGAGCAGGCCCGAGTGAAAGAGAGGCTCAAGCGCCCCGACTCTGGAGGCCTGGTAGTTTTCACTTTTTTTTTTCTAGAAGGGGTCACACCTTTCTGGGAGTGGGGCCTTTTGATTGATATTCTTGGTTGACAAGGGGCTGTATATCACCTTCTTTTAACTGCATGTTTCTTTCCAGAGTTCAGTCTGTTATAATGATATGAATGAGCTTCTGTGCATATGTATGATATTATAATGATGGTATAATGATGCTTGGGTGAGAGATGGGTCCTGTAGAAGGAATCCCGAGATCCTCCTATCCTATCTGCCTCCATCATTTTTCTCTTGAGAGGAGTGGCCCCCGTGAATCTCTACGGGAAATTGAGGGACTGGAGGTCTCTTCTGTATCTGCTTCCTGCTCAATGTGGTTGTTGGCCCTGCCTATTGGGGACCCAAGGAACTCTTACCCTAACTGAACTAAAAGGGAGGGAGGGGTCTCAAGATCCACCTGCAGGACCATTTGACTTCTTCGGTTGAGATGGACTGGAAGCCTTACTGGGGTATTTGTATTCTCACGGCCCCTAGGTGAGGAGAGACAGATCCAGTTAATAGACTTGAAAGCACTGGCCCAAGAAGCAGGCCTCGAAGCCACTGAAACTCTATTGAGACTGTGGCCCACTCCTCTGGCTTAACCGGACATTCCTGGGGTGTCATCTCCCTAGGAGCTGGGTCCATACATGCTGGAAAGAATGCTCAGCCACAGAGATTACAATCAGCAAGCACAGATTACAGGTTCCAGGGTAATTAGTTAGAGTCTAGCAAATACAGCTAATTAAGGTTGACCAGCACAAATCACAAATTCTAAGGTGATTAACGAATGACATTTTGGGAATACACTTAGCAAATACAAATTACAAGTTTTAGAATGATCAACTGAAGTTGGAGACGGGGGCATTCTAGAAATAATCTACTGTTTAAGTTTCAGGGTGATTATCTAAAATAGAGCAGGAGGTAGGAGAGATTCCATGATTCAGGCTAAGGTGAGGAACTAGGGGGAAAAAAAGTAAATCTGGGGAGCTGAGGAATTCCTAAATGAGAAGCTCTTTCATTTGACCCGTAATAAAACCACAGGTGCATTCTGATATAGTGTCTGCCTTGCATTGTTTTTTTTAGTGGTCTCCATCCACCTCTACCTAGAGATTAAAATGGGACTCTTAAAAGGATGGATTAATATAATATCAGAATAAAAAGTACACCCACAAAAACAACAACAAACAGCCTTCCTCAGAGACAGCCTTATTCCCATTTTCATCCATGTCCTATAATCCGAATGCTGTTGGGGGAAAAACCCATTGTCAGTATAACACGAACAATTTCATGGCTGGATACTTTCTGGACAGCCCTCATAGATGTCAGAAATTTCTACCTTCTCAGCATCCCTGCTCGTCTTTTGGTTGTAACAACTCCCTTTGGGGAAAATTTCCTCTCTCGCCTCATGGAGATCTGTGGTCGCTGCCAATCAGTCACCTCTCTCTCTGACCAAGGATGTGAGCACATGACTCAGACCTGGTCATTCATGATGTTCGGTGTCTCTGGCTATGGGGAAGAACTAGGTTTGGGTAGCAGACCCAGGCTTGGCTTACCAGAGTCTTTTTCTGTTTTTCTTGGATTTTTAGATGGAAATGCCAGGACATAAAATCTCTCCCTTTCCTCTAGGCTTGCTACGTGACCCTGCAGCTACCGATCACGGTTCCTTCCCCGCCCCACTCCACCTCAGTCCACCTGCATCTGGTTTCTGTGACTTGCTAAGGAGCAGCCCACTCATACACGGACACCCTTGAAAATGTCAAGTACCTAACTCATCGCACTATTAATCTATGCCTTTTAGGTTCCTGTATCTACTCTGTGACAGTGGGTTAGTCTTTAGCAAATTTTCTTATGACCGTGAGTCCAATGCCCATGGAGGGCACAGGGGAGGCACTGCAGGAAGAAGCCTGCTGTTTCCATTGTGCCATGTTTTGCTTTTGCCAGCTCCCTCTGTAGACTCATTAAAGTGGCACAGGGAGAGGGACATCTAGTGGCACTTGGCACCAGCTGCTCGTTGTCCCTGGGTGACCTCACAATCCCTCCCGTGCCCAGCTGACTGCTTCACCATGACCCTCCTGATCTGGACACTGGCGAGTGGTCCCGATCTCACGTTGGCAGAGGCCCGCAGACTCTGTGCACCTGCCCACCAGCCTGGGCTCGTGTGGGCCCCGGAGGGCTGCCTGGTGACGGTGGACCAGCTTTGGCTCAGGCAACCTAGCAAACTTCCCTGCTACCTGTGGGTGGCAAGCGACCACACTTTCCCTAGTGAAGTCTGAACCCCACCTTTGGGGGAGTGGGGCCACCTTCAAGCTTTCTCTTCCTTGGGTACTCCAACAGCCCTAGTGACCCTTTAGAGTTTTCTTTACATTTTTTAAAATTACTCTTCTATTCTCGTTTATTCTTTTTTTTTTTTTTAAGTTTTTTTGTTTTTTTTTCAATATACCGGTATATTTTATTTATTTATTTATTTTGACAGAGGAGAGTGAGAGAGAGAGATACAGAGACAGAGAGAGAACTGAACTAGGGGAGCTCCCAGTTCAGCACATGGGTCCACGCGGGCTGGGGCCGGGACTCGATCCTCAGTCCCCGGCGCTGCAAAGTGAGCGCTTAACCCACTGAGCCATCCCAGCTTCCCCTCGTTTATTCTTTATACATGATAAAACCTCCCCTGTTCAAACTACTGTATGTTTTCTGCTTCCTGATTGTACCCAGACTAATCCACCCTTTATTTTGAACATTACTTTCAACTTCTGTGATTGGCTTGACTCTTTTCTTATCTCTACATTGTTAATGTTTTTATTATTCCACCTCTGAAGTGTTTGTAGAATGGGAGAGGCACTTTTTATCTTTACCTTTTCTGGTACATATGGAAGAGTTTGTAAATTGTAAGTGATATGTTTGTTGTGTTTATTATCTAACAGTGCTTCTTTATGTCTTTGCAGTTTTTTTTTAGCCTCAGCCTCTCTCTGAAAATTTCCAGGAAGTTGGTTCTTGACTTTTGCCTTCTCTCTCTATACCTTAGCTTCCTATATCTTCCTCTTCATCCTGATCTCTTGCGGAAACTTTGGCCTCATGTTTCCATTGCTGTTTTCAATTATTCTCCACTGTCTAGATGCTGGAAGATAATGTCCTAAATTTTTAATTTGACAGTCAAGCCCTTTATTAATTCAACATACATGAGGCCCTGCAAGGTGCAAGGAACTGTTCCAGATGCTGGGCATACAGCAGTGAACACAAGAGACAAAACCTTTGCTTTTATGGACTTTATATTCCCCTGTTTATCCCTAATCTGTCCTTCCAGATTTATGTCCCTGCATGAACTTGTGCTCCAGAGGACAGTGAACATCTCAGTGTTATTTTTCTGTCTCTCTACCAATTATCATTTCCAGAATGATCTTCATCCTTTCCATCTAAACCCTATGCTTTCTCAAAGACCCACTTTAAACCCATCCATGAATCCTCAGCAGACAAGTCCCAAAGCACTTCTTATAGCAGTGATTCACAGCTTTTCCCCCTAGCAACTTATCTGAGACAAATATGCCCTTTTATTACAGTGGCTCAACATGCATCTGCGTTAATGGGTAAAGGGTGGGTTTTTACCAGAATCTCAGCACATAAGTGTTAGGGCATGCAGAATTTGCAGGGCTCCCAATGATTCTGATATGTCTCCATCTAAGGGTACGGCTCCCTCCCTGTTGAGACTCAATGGTTTATATCTTATATGTCTCAATTAAATGTGTGCTACTTTTAAAATATTTCTATTACTTAAATTCCCATGGCTCATCTCTTTAAATGCATTAGAAAGAAGTGAGTGGGTCCACTGTATCTTGACAGTCATCCCTGCCCACAATTCCTGGTTGTATATATTACACACAGAATGTTAAGAAATATCGAGATGATTATTAGTTATATTTATAAATTGCAATATATACAACACTTATCTTAACAACTGTTGCCTAATGCTTTCCCTCCCTCCTACCCCCTTTTTGCCAAAGGATTCCTAAGCCCATTCCTTGGTCTTTGTTTCACACTTAATTTTAGATAGAAAAATCAAGGTTATACCCAAATATGAGTTAAAGCTACAAAACTTCTAGAGAAAAACTTGGGGAAAACATTTATGACCTTGGATTCAGCAAATAATTCTTAGATAGGATATGAAAAGCACATTACTAGGACGGCTAATTTTTTTTTTTTAAGTTGACAATACTAAGTGCTAACAATGTTGCAGAAAAACTGGAACTCTCATACGTTGCTAATAGAGTTGCAAAAGGGGACATCCACTTTGAAAAACATGAGTTTCTTACAAAGCTAATCACATAATTATCATAGCATTTTTCAAATACATAGTTTATTATAACATCACAGAACTCCAAATTTGAGGCTACCTTAAAGATTAGCTTTTTGCTTTTTAATGAGTCAATCCTTCCTTACAATATCTCTTAAAGTATTTTTTCTGCACTTAAATCACCACTTAGCTGTCTCTTCTTTAGGTTAGCATCCCCATATCATTAGACTCCTTCAGAGAAACTACTTCCCAACCTTTAAGCTTCCGAGTTGCTTATCTTAGATCCCCTTTAATTTCTCTAACATTGTTTCACATGAGGAGAGTAAAATGTAGATACTAAAAAAGGGTTTCCTCATGTCAAAGTATTAAAAAGACTGGCTCACTAAAATGATTGCTGGGAAAAAATGTAACAAAGCACTGGCAACAGATTTGAAGCTGCCTTTGGGAAATGAGTATTTTGTATCAGAATGACTGCCACCCCTGCAGGTTTCCCACAACTGCATCTTGGAACTCCCTCAGAATAGAATGAGGATGCCAGGAGGGAATGCATGTGTCTCTGAAAGGGAATATGGGTCTGGACAAACTGCTATTTGTTTCACTGTAGCATCTTGGAGTTAATGAACTAAGAATGTTAGAATCGATCATTCTGATGAGTCCTGCAAATAGAAAGCTACCTCCAGTCAACAGTTTGTACTCTCATTAGGCATTTAAGGCTTTAACAACAAAATGATAAATGGAAAGTGGTACACTGAATGGGAAAGTAACTTCTCTGAATTGGAGGCAGTTAAGAGACCCAGGTTATGGTTCCTTTTGCAATCAGCTAGCTCGGAGACCTTGGGAAAATCACTTCCTTTCTCTGGGTCTCAGATTATGTAGTTGCTAAATTAGAGAGGGTCGGACTAGAAGATCCCTCTGATCCCTTTTGGTTCTTGCATTTTATGATTTTGTAGTTATAGGTGTCAGGAATGTTCTAATGTGAATCGTTCTCCCTGGTGGCAGTCAAGACAGGTAACAGAAGTGACTGTGTTTGTTACTTCTCCAGAGGGGAACACTTCAGTGACTCCAGAGGGTTGAAGAAAGTGAACATTTTATATTCTGTTTCATAACACACACTGTTAAAAAGAATCATTCCTAAAACGGATCTAGTAGACAGCTTGAAAATATTTGATTGAGTCAGCAAGAAAGCTGGTGCCCGTTAAAGTATATAGGAACTTAGGGTTTTTTTTCCCTTTATTCCCTGCAACAAATGACAGCAACTAGAATTTAATTAAGGTAGGTTTTGCCAGAATTTTAGATTCTGTGTTCCCTTTGGTGAACAGGATGATAGAACTAAACAATAGAGGATGATCCTGTGGTTTCAAAATCTTGATTTTTATGGTACTTTTACAAAATAAAAGAACAATTCATCCACAAGAGATAAAAACCATGCCAATAATAATAATAATAAAAAGCCAATGGCTAGAAAATTCATGAAATTGTGAGCTTAGAAGGATTAGGGGTTGCTTCTTTTCTTCTCTCAGAAATCCAGCAGCACATAAATACACTGTGTGTAACGGTTGCCTAGCAACAGCTTGTTTACAGGGACTATGGGGGCCGTTTCTCTTTAGTCTAATTCCAAAACTAGAGCACCGAGGGAAAACACAAACCCTAAATGATTTATTTTATTAATGATCAGTTTGGTTGCACTGATTTTCAGTCCTGTTTTCTTATATTTTAGGAGTACCAGTTTTAAACAGTCAGATTTGAAAAATCCAGCCTGACATTTGCTTTTTTTGATGGGAAAATTTAATACATTTGCACTTATTGTAGTGATTGGAGTATTAGGGTCATAGAAATAAATGTTATGTCCTTTCTTTTTGTGCTACCTTTCCTGTGTCCCCTCCTCACCTTCGCTGTCTTTAAAGTTCATTGAGTTTTCCCTTCTTCTTTGATTTTCTCACATGTACTAACTTGGAAGTAACATGCTCTGTGTCTTTTATTTTGGTGGTTATTCAGAATATTTAATGTGAATACTTGTCTGAGTTTACAGTTATTCAATATTTTTTACCTTCCAAAACAATGCAAAGAACTTAGAATGTATTAATTCTGACCACCCCCTCACTATTTGTAAGCCAATATAACTGTGTTTTAGGCCAATTATACCACTGATTTTTTGAATACATTGTAATTAGTATAATCAATTAATCAGTTATTACAATCAATGTTGCTTTATTTTACCCACATATTACTGTCTTTGTGCACCATATATTTTGCAACCCTGTCCTTCCTTTAAAATTCCTTTAGTGAGAGCTCTTTTTAGAGTAGTATTTGTCTGAAAATTATTGAATTTTGCCCCAGTTCCCAAAGTATAGTTTATTTTATCTCAGTGTATTGACTACATCATTTCACGACCTTCTGGCTTCTAGCTTTGCTGTTGAAATGTCAAGTGTTATTCCTTGTGGGTAATGTGTCTTCTCTCTGCACGCTGTTGAGGTCTTTTTGTTTTTTGGTGTTTTGCTCTTGTGACTAGGCGTGGATTTTTTATTATGATTGTTTTGTTTCCTTTGGTTTGGTTTCCTTGGATCTTTATTTTTTAATACTTCTGGGAAATTCCCAGCCATTATCTTGACAAATATTATTTCTTTTCTATTCTATTTTTCATTCTGGGATGGTAATTAGGCCTCACTCCATATTCCATGTCTTTAAATTCTATTTCATATTTTGATCTCCCTCTTTCTAGTATATATTCTGAATTTCCTTGTCTCTTTCCTCCAGTTCTCAAGTTCACTTTTCAGGTGTAGTTAACCTGCGATGACTACTCCCATTGATATTTTGTTAATTCAATTTTCAGCTTCTAAAAATACAATTTATTGTTTTTTAAAATCTGTTTGTTAGTCTTTAGAGTTTCTTGTTCTTTATTCATATTTTGAGTTTTCACTTTATCTTTTAAAACATATTAAATGTAGTTATTTTATATTCAATGTTTAATAATTCCAACATCAAAAGTCCTTTGGGACCTCTCCCCACTGTTGCTTCTGCTGTCTCTTAATTCCTGGTGCCTTGTTTCTTTGTGGGCTTTGTGATATTTAACTGTGAATTATTCCTTTTCCTTGGATTTTTAGGGAATTTTTGAGAATTGGTTTTCATTTTCTTCTGCCAAACACCACTTGAAATAAAAATTTCAGCTTAAGTATTTTGGATCACAGTGAGAGTATGAACTCAGGCTGTAAATCTCTGTGAGAGTCAGGCTGTAAAGTTCTGTCACAAAGCACTTTTACTTGGTTTAAAGACCTGAATTTTTTTTACATTTCTGTTCCTTTTATCCAACATTTTATTTGTTCCTATTGGGAGAGTCACTTAGGGCATCTTACCTGCCATGCTGCTAGAAACAGAGTAAGCTTATAAAATTCCAAGTTGCATGCAATTTGTTTTTTGACACAAAGAATGCATGTAGTGACGAAAAAGCCACATAATTTGATTTAAGCTTAGCAGAAAGAGCACATGAGAATTTATTGCAAGGCTAATTGGACTATAGTTATTTCCTTTGTGACATCCACGACACATAGAACCTGATACTTGCTGGCTTTTAAGATTTACTGTACTTGAGATCTGTATCAGACTTGGAAATGTGAGTTTTAAAACAGACTTTGATGAAATCGCTCCTGCTCACTGTGTTAATAAACAAGTTATACTAATTTAAGTGGGCCCATTCTGGGAATGGTTTGTAGTTGATGCTTGTTAGGAAGGTGCAAACTCCCACTGATGGATATGACCAGGTGTGCTACGCTGTCACTCAGAGAAAACATTCCTCCTTGTTTCCCCACTTTTCTTTGACTTTTTCGGATGCTTTGTGCTCAGGAACAGGTATTATTTTGTAAAAATGTTTCTGAAAAATAGTTTGCTCTGGAAATTCATGTGAATAAGTACTCGATGCTAAGAGTAAGATGGTAAATACTGTGTTACTAGAAATAGGCAAATGACTACCTTCTCATTTCTCCTTCTATGGGATACAGTGAAACCTGGTGAAATAAGAGTTCTTCAACCAAACCAACAAACAGAGGGAAACGCCACACTAGGCTGCTGCTGCTTGTAGCCCACATAGACGCAAGACTTCTTTCAGCTTAAAAATGCTTCCATTGCTTTGATTTACGGCAGGCTGCTAGTAGAAACTTCCATTATCTCTGGGAAAAGGGTAGCTGAAAGTAACTCCTCATTATAGGGAGAGCAACTCAGGGCCAATGATGAGATCATCCCCCTTGTCCCAAGTTTTGTTCACATAGGCAATCTAGAATGCTGGTCAGAAATAAGCCTCGGCAGTTCAGAATGCCTGAGGAGAAGATCTCACAAGTAGCTACATATTCAATAATTAAAAAAATATTTATTGAGTACCTGCTGTGGTCTGGCATTATTCTAAGTGCTAGGGATACAATGGTGGGCAAAACAGTCCCATCCCCACAGCTCATAGTGATCTGGTGGAGGACAGACAAGAAGACAATTCTATTACCGGCAAACCTCGTCTCATTGCATGTGGCTTAACTGCTCTTCCTGGATATTGCGGGTTGTTGTTGTTGTTGCTTGTTTTGTTTTTACAAACCAAAGTCAAGACCCTCCACCAGCAAAAAGATTATGACTCACTTTATTGTGATACTCATTTTAATGAGAGCTGGCCTGGAACGGAACCTGAATTATCTCTGAGGTGTGCCTGCCTGTAAGGGCCCAGAGAGGAGCGGTAGAAGCTCCTGCCTAAACCATTTCTATGTCCATTTGACTGGTTCTGCATGGATCTGTTAGTCAAAATAGTAATACGTGTAACAGCAGAACATAGAAAACAGTATGCTACAAATGATCTCCCTAGTGTAAGACATAGATGGAGGGTAGGCAAGGGTGGGGTGGGAAAGAGAGCAAGGAAAGATGATGAAAATATTATAATTATTTGACCCTTTTTGACCTTTTAGTGAAGTTTCAAATATATCAAGAAAGGATGCTTAATAAATGAAACATTGGTATACTTGCCGTGCATATGTAACTCTTAGATAAGAATGGGGGGTGGGGGGGTTAAAGGAGATTTTTTAGTTTTTAACTAAGAAATTAAAGGTAGCATTTTTCCATGTTTACAAAAAGAGTTTATTTGAATAATTAAATCCTTATGTGAAGAATTTTTTTTAGGGCCGTGAAACCACTCTGTGGTATCACAGAGTGACATGATAGACACTTGTCATAATAATTTGTCCAAACACATGGAAGGTACGACGCCAAGAGTGAGCCTTAATGCAAACCATGGACTTTGGGTGATAATGACATGTCAATGTAGGGTCATCAATGATCACTAATATGCCACTCTGGTGGGGAGTGTTGACAATGAGGAAGGCTAGGGGTGTGTAGGGCAGGGATATATGGGATATCTCTGTAAAGTCTACTTAATTATGCTGTGAACCTAAAACTGCTCTAAAAATAAAGTTTTGATTAAAAAAAAAGTTTTACATCTTCTTTGTGAGCTCTGCGCATACCCCCTTATAACGCAGCCAGGTAAGTGAATCAGATATTTCAGACTAAAAAGCCCATCAACCTATTGGCTCTTAAATTATCATTGGCTCTAGCACGAGAACGTGTTGGGGTTGTCTCAGGAATGGTTTAATCAAGCTGGGTCCTCTCACTGGAGCTAAGACCACTTCCTTTCTCCCTCAGCAGCCGAGCCTGAGTGACGGCACACCGCACGGGCTGGCGCTTCCAATGTCGCGCGTGGCTGCGTGTTAGCACGTGGCCTTCACTGTTGCCCTCCACTTGAGCTCTGGGCACAAAAGTGCAGTTTGATCTCTATGTATTTTAGCAACTGTCTCCACAGCGACTGTGGCAGGAAATAATCTCGACTCTTCCTCTATTGTTTGCAGGGGCAGCCTGACTTCTGCACATCTCCTGAAGAAGCCCAAGGCTGTCACATTTTCCCTTGGGTCCTGGCCATTTGGCCCACTCACCTTGAATTGTTTTCTCTACACCAGGCAAGCAGGCAACCACCTTTCTCCCTGAGGGGGAGCAGGTGAGAGGAGGCATGGGGGTGCGAAAGCCTGCTTTCAAACAGGGAGCATTGTGCGCACAGTGCTTACCAGGGGAGCCTGGTATGATGTGGAATCATTATTTCCATATTGTTAACAATATTCTTCTGCTCAGTACGCCTTTCTCATCACTAGCTCTAACTGAAATTTTCACTTATTCTTTTTTATGAAGAAAAAATACGTATTTAGTTTAAAAAATTACATTATTTCGAGCTAAGTTTTAAGTGCCCCTTCGCAGGTCACAAAGAAGTTGTCTTAGCGCGTGGGATATCACATAAAAGAATGTTTTCATGCATTCCAGAAGAATGAAATGCTGTTTCTTAGGATATAGCCTATAGGCAAGATGCTGTGTGGGAGCCCTGGGTGCCAGGCAGTCTCAGTGGAAGTGAGTTGGGCATCAAGATAAAGGAGGCACAGAACATGAAAGAAGGTACCTTGGCCTACCTCATACACATTGCATAGGGCAGAATTCGTGTAAACTACTGAAGCTTACATTCACTCGAGGTAATTTTTCTAATCACCAGCAGGGGGACCTAGCTGACTGTAGTCAGGTGGTTGCATTTTGAACTCTATAAGAGAGGAAAATCTTACTGGTTTTCAGCATTAATTTGGAGACTTCCGTTTGGCATATACCTTTTCAATCAGATGCACCTTTGGGCTTTATGTAGATTTTTTTTTTTTTTTAAGATTTATTTCATTTGAGAGAAGGTGAGAAAGAGAGAAGGGGGAGAGCCCAGAGCAGTCTCCATAGTTGTACATCATTAGTTGTGACATGGTTTCATACTACACAGGTGGTTGTGGGGCCACACAGGGTGGGAACTAAACTGGGGGTCTCCTATTGTGGTTGCAAGGCAAACGCTCAACTTGCTGAGCAATCCAGCGTCCTCTTTAGGTAGGTCTTTATTGGTAAAATAAGTAAATAGCTTGATTAGACTCAGGTTTTTGTTATTGTTTATTCCATGGCAGGTTCAATTTTACTGAGTTTAAAAAATTTATTTAAGTTTCCTTTTTCCCCCATTTGGTTTCTAGTTAGCCAACTACAGTTTTTAAACCTACACTCAGCACATTTTACCCATTCATGTGAAATTCTAGGTAACTGTGACCTGCACAGGAATCAAACCTTATACTTTTCTTCACATCATACTCTTACATCCAAATCCTGTTGGTTTTTTCAAAATAGAAAGGCTTACATTGAAGTTTCATGTTAGAATTTCTGAGTTCATGGATTTATGTTGTCACTTTTTCATCTGTTTTAAGAAACTGGAAGTATTTATATTCATCCTAACTACTAAGCTGATATAAAACATGTACTTTTATATGTAATTTCTTAAATAAAAAAGAATAATAAAAACCATAGTATATTCCTCAATTAAGCATCTTTCAACATCACTACCTTAGACTAAAATAGCATAATCTATTTCCTGGATCCTCTTCCCCTACCTTTCTTCTTCCCACCCACTCAGTTGTCCAGTTGGGCCACTGAGCCTTCAAAGGTTCAAATGACAAAATATTTTCAAAGAAATTGACTTAGTGATTAGCTTGCCTCCCTTAGTTTGTCTTTGCCTTATCTCGACGATTATCCTGAGGTCACCACCTGACAGGTGATGTATGGGAAACGGGAGATTACATAAGTAAGAACAAGGAAGTGTTGTGAAGTGTGGAACATACTGAGAAGAGCCAGGAAAGGAATGTTCTAGTTTATATTGGACAGGAGGATTTTTTGTGAAGGATTCCATCAATAAATGACTCATCTTAAAAACTTTTGCTTCAAAATAAAGAAGTCCCAGGACAAAAGTTTCATATGATCAGAAACCCAAGCAGAAGGTTGGTCACTAAACTCATTAGGAATAAGTTCCAGAAATTTTCAAGCAAAGGTAAACATGGGGCTGTACAAACAAATAGGATGACCTCAGTGACTATGATAGCATTAAATGCAGGGGTCAATTTGAAAGGGTCATTTTGGGGAAGCCGGGATGGCTCAGTGGGTTAAGTGCTCACTTCATGCCGGGGACCGAGGATCAAATCCCAGCCCCGGTCCGTGCGGAACCATATGCTGAACTGGTGAGTTCCCCCAGTTCAGTTCTCTCTCTGTCTCTGTCTCTGTATCTCTCTCTTTCTCTCTCTGTCAAAAATTAATAAAATAAATAAACTTTTGAAAGGGACATTTTGTCTTTAATGAATTTTTTTTCCTCTAGATTTCTATTTGTAAGTTTCAAATACTATTAGCTCCTTGATTTTGTCTGAAGTATGACTCTCTACTATAGCAACAACTGTATCAAAATGAATGTCAGTTGGCCAACTTAACTGTATAAGGAATTTGTGTATTTTTCTATAACCCAATTTCTTTTGTGAGCCCCCATTTCTCCAGTGTAGAGACATTAACCTCTGTGAACCTGGGGATTTCCTCCCTTCCCAGAGTTGCATCTAGTTTCTAGAGGAATTTCCAAGTGACACAGGTGGAGCAAGGGGGGGTGTAGGGTTTGAGTCTGGTCTCTGGTCATGACTTGTTCATGTTGACATCCACTGTGATGTCCAACACTGGGAACATAAGGAACATGAAAATATTTCCTGCCACTCTAGCTTCCACAGGGACCATGCCGTCTATATCGGTTTCCCGAACACACCTCACTGTCATTTCTCTTCTAGGTTATTCTCGATCTGGGAATCCACAGACCTATCTGGAGCTTTGGTAATTCCTCTTTCCCATCTGACCCTTGAATGGGTGAGGGAGAGGGAGAGGGGGCAGGCCACATAAGCATCTATATTCTGACCTCTTTTTAACAGTCTTCCCTCCCACCCCTAGGAAATCCTTATTTTTTATTTTTTTAAAGCAGGGATTTTATCACTTTTTGGCTAGCATTTATTTATTTATTTATTTATTTATATTTTTATTGTTTTTGACAGAGACAGAGAGAGAGACAGAGACAGAGAGAGAGAGAGACAGAGAGAGAGACAGAGAGAGGCAAAGAGAAGGGAGAGGGCCCAGAGTAGTCTCCATGGTTGTAAGTTATCAGTTTTTGATATGGTTCCATTCCACACAGGTGGGTGGGGGCCATGCAAGGTGGGAACTGGCCTGGGCACCTCAGTTCAGCACATGGGTCTGCATGGGCTGGGGCTGGGATTCGATCCTCGGTCCCCAGGGCTGCAAAGCGAACGCATAACCCGCTGAGCCATCCTGGCATCCCGGACCCCTAGGAAATTTTTGTGTAATCTTGGGTGGGAGCTCTTTCTCTAAATTACTAAGTAGGCTTCTAAATCTTACTAATGCCCTCCACCTTTCCCATTTCCTTGGAGCCTGGATTTTGGAGACTCAAATGCCAAAAGAAGCTCATTTTCTTCCTCTGCTTTCTGTTAACCTATTCTGTCTGGGGGTAATAGAACTTAGAATAACCTATCTCCCATCTGAAAGATGGTAAGAATGCAGAAGTAGAGAACACTTAGGTGAAAAACATTGACTAATACTTCAAAAGTGTGTTCCTACTGCATAACTTTCTATTGATTAATTCCCTAACAGAGGTAGCTGCAATGACAACAAAGACATAACCTTTTAAAGCACACTAAATGATGCTTACAAGCTCTAATAATAAGAGCTCTTAAGAAAAAAAATATTATTTGTAACAAATGGAAACTATTAGAATATAATCAGATTATAGGAAGTCCATCTTTGCTATGATCTAGCTTTACATAGAGATCTTAGCTAATCACTTCACCTCCTAAACATAGATTTTCTCATTTCAGAGTGTGGATAATAACCTCTACTTCACAAAAGTTTTTTGATAGTTAAATTACATGAAATAATCAAGGTGATACATGATAGTTATTCGGTAAATGCTTGTTTATTCATTCATCCTTCCAGTCATGTGTTCATCCTTCCTTTCATCAAGTAGGCATGTCCTACTCCTATACAGCAAGACTATAGCCACTGTTAATAAACCTTTTGCAAAATGTACAAATGGATTGTTTGGTGCGTGTGACTACCCTAGCCTTTTTCCTAGTTGATTTTAGATATAAGCCCTAAGTATGATTAGTGAAGATAAGCCCTAGTTTACCGGTTTCTAGTGAACAAGTTTTGAGCAGTCTTGCAGCCCTGGGATCTGAGGATTGAACCCAGCCCTGGACTGTGGGGACCCATATGCTGAACTGGGGTGTTCCCCCAGTTTGGCTCCTACCCTGGGCATGCTTCCCATGTGGGAGGCCCCTGGCTGGTTCCTGCCCTGCATAGTCCTGCATCTACCTGTGGAATGAAACTATGTAGAAAAACCAATGATGTGCAACTATGGAGACTCCTCCAGGCCCTCCCCCTTCTCTCTGTGTCTCTGTTTCTCTCTCTCTCTCTCTCTCTTGGTCAAAAACAATAAAAATAAATCTAAGAAAAGAAGTTTTGAGCAAAAACAATACCTTTAAGGACAGAGAGTCTAAAATTGTGCACCATATGGATAAGAGCATCCCCTTCACCTCCTCTCTAAAATCAGTATATTTTCCTTGCTTTAGATAAAGGGCTGGATGGGATAAAATCTTAGTTCCAGAGCAGAATTCGTAACTGCTCTTTTTCTGTAATTGCAATATAACTTTCACACAATAAAATGAACAGATCTTAAGTGCTCAATTTAATGAGTTTTGATAATTCTATACACCCACTTAACTATCACCCAAAACAAGAATTAAACATTTTTTATCACCATCAAAATTGCCACCCTGCCCCATTTTAGTCACTCTCCCCAAACTAGGTAGAACTTTAAAAAAAAACAAAACTCGTTTTAAATTTTTATTTAGGGGAAGCCGGGATGGCTCAGTGGGTTAAGTGCTCCCTTTGCAGCGCCGGGGACTGGGGATCGAATCCTGGCCCCGGCCCATGTGAAACCATATGCTGAACTGGGGGCTCCCCCAGTTCAGTTCTCTCTCTGTCTCTGTATCTCTCTCTCTCTCTGTCAAAAAAAAAAAAATTATTTATTGTTTGAGCAAAGGTGAGAGAGGGAGAAGGGAGAACAGAGGGCCCAGAGCAGTCTCCATAGTTGTACAACATTAGTTATGACATGGTTTCATGCCACACAGAACCACGTGGGGCCTCATGGGGTGGGAACCAAATGGGGGGGTGGGGGGCTTCTGCATCGAAGGCGAGAACGTTTGCCACTGAGTCATCCCAGTGGTTATTAGTTGCACTGCAGTTCAGCATATGGCTTTGTATTGGCCAGGGCTGTGAATCAAACCCTGAACCTTGTGATTAGGAGGCAAGAGCTCAACCACTGAGCTACCCTAGCATCCCCTATGATGGATCTTTTTATTGTGAAAGCTCCCAAATGTTCCTCAAGAGTTCTTCTATTTTATTTAACATTTGAACTCTCACATATCCTTCTATTGGTAGTAAATTGAGAGCAATGCTTGCTGGGAGGTTGGCATGCATCATCTCAGTATTCATAACAATTCTATGAAGTTGAAACTATAACTCCTTTCACTTTACAGAAGGGAAAGACTAAGATTAATGAGATAAAGTAAGTTACCCAAAGCTCAACAAATGGCAGAGCTGGGATTTGAACTCCATTTGGTCTGATTATAGAACCTGGTTTTTATAAAAAAAAAAAAAAAAAAAAAAAAAGCAGACACACCCTAACGATGAGCTAATGATTGCAATGACTGCAATGATTGGGTTTGGATTTTGTGCATCTGCTATTGGAACAAAAGGAGTAAGAGTAAGTTGGTTGGTTTAATACCAGCTTACCATATAACCCATGTTCTCTAAAATATCCTCACAAGCCTTATTACTCATTCATTAACTTGTGCCTGCGAGATTTTACCAGTGGACTGTTAAGACCATATGGAGATGGTAATAATGATGACAATTATGAGAGCAAGCATGTTCAGTACTTCCTATGTGTCAGGTGTGAAGCACTGAACCTGAATTTCCTTCTTTCCTCAGTTCTCATAACCACTTTCAGGAGAGGATTTGTTATGAACTTTTCCACAGACTAAAAATGGGAGGCTTAAAGAACCTGGGTGACTTGCCTGGTGCTGCACCTTTAGAAAGTAGTAGAGCTGAGTTGGAATCTTGTCAGGCTGTCTTAAGAGCCTGTATTTTAACCACTGCTATAAACAGCCTCTTGGTCCTCAATTTATGTCCTCAGACCAATAAAGAATGGTCTTCAGGGGGTGCCGGGATAGATCCGCGGTTGAGTGCTTGCCTCACAATCGCAGGTCTGGGGTTCAATTCCCGGCCCCAGCAACTGGTACCCTCTCTGTGAGGGCTCGGTAGTAAAGATTCACCTCCCAGGCAGAGGTTCAGTTCCTGCCCCGTGAGGCCCCACACCCACCTGTGTGGAAGGAAACCATGTCACAACTAATGATACACAACTATGAACACTGCTCTGAGCCCTCCCCACTTCTTTCTCTCTAACAATAAAATCGTTAAAGAAGGTGGTGTTGGCTCTTGCCTAAACTAGGTTTCACTGCTGTGCATAGGTGAGTGTGAGCCCTGCCAGCTGGCACTCTTCTAGATAAGCTCCCGTTGTCCCAAACACTGCAATCCACCTGGGCCACAGAAACTCGGAAAACAGCCTGGCTGGCCCTGGGCCAAGTTGTGAGGTCGATGAAGTTTGTCTTGGGCATTTTAGTCCCCTTTGCACTCTGCCATACTCTCTTAGCAGCCTGTGAACCCAGACCTCTGGAACTTTCCATTCCTGGAGCCCAAATCTTGCCTGATGAATGGAGTCCTTCAGCCTAGGCCTGCTTGCTTGGTGAGAGCCCCTGAAGCTCCTTCAGCGCCCCCCTGCCCCAGCCGGCGGACTTGCCCATCTCCCTCACAGCCAGTTTCCCTCTAGCTCCCTCGTCCAAGCCTGAGCTAATGTCCTCACGGAGGGAGGTTGCTGGAGGCACACCCGACACCCGAGGCTTTCTAGAGATAGGACTCCTTATCTATTTTGGCAACCCCGATGTTATGCCTCCCAGGACTGATAGGAAAGGAACAGGGCAGCCTAAGTGATAACAAGCTAATCCCATAGCGTTTAAGCTGCACCTTGTGCTGTTCTCAGTACTTTACAGGTTTAGGTTTATTTCATCCTTACAATAGTTCTATGAGGTGTGTTAGTCAAGGCTCCAGCAAGAAGGAAGAGGTGCACACATGAAATTCTAAAGAGGATTTAAAGAAGGGACTGTTTGCAGATGGGTAGCAGGTTTAGGGGACTCCATCAGGAATATTGAGGCACCAGGAAACCAGCAGTGGCAGGAAGCTTTCCCCAGGCCGACAGGACATGCTAGGACTGTAGATGAGGAGCTGTTCTAGGAAGACCTGCTCTAAGAAGCCATCTGCAGTCATGGAGGAATGTGGCCAGAGCCCCAGTGGTACGGGGTTGGGGACAGCAGGTGGAGTGAGCAGTGGAGTGTTATGGGAACAATGCTTTAAGACTCCCCTCCTTTTGGTTTCCATTGGCTGACATCACTAGAACTCTGAGGTCAAGGGAGTCGGGGTGATACAGGATCTAAGTGTCAGTCAGTATGGGGCGTGAGGACAAACAGAATAACAAGTCCGCAGAGAAGCCGAAGCACAGGAAAGGGAAGCACATGTCAAAGTCACACAATTAGAAATGGGCAGAACCAGGATCTGAACTGAGGCCACCACTTCTCTAGTGTTGAAGAGTTCTCCCACACTTTTATACATGTCTTACAAGTTTCCAGAAATGCCTTCTCAAGACAGATTTTGGAAGGCTCCTCAGGAAGATATTCTGGAGCAGGTGCCCCATTGTCATCAAATTGGAATGGATTCTAGGATCAGGCATTTGTGCCTATGAGTGGGTGACACCATCGGGATGAATCCGGTCAAGTGCATGAAAACCTGTTTGTGTCTTAAAATGGTTCCCACTGGTGACAGAGAAGAACCCCTATTACAGATAAGAGGTCTCCACTCAGCTCTTTAAAAATGTTCCTGTCTGGGGAAGCCAGGATGATCTCAGTGGGTTAGGCGCTCACTTTGCAGCCCCGGGGACCGAGGATCGAATCCTGGCCCTGGCCCGTGCGGACTCTGAACTGGGGAGTGCCCCCAGCTCAGTTCTCTCTCTGTCTCTGTATCTCTCTCTCTCTGTGTCAAAATAAAGAAAGAAAGAAAGAAAGAAAGAGAAAGAAAGAACATTTATATAAAAAATAATAATAATAATAAAAAAACGGCCCTGTCTACGGTAGACCCGTAGCACGAGTTACCTCATGGCAGATACAGGTAATACTGCAGCCCTTGGCCAATTCAGTGTGTCTATGACTCACATGGTCAAGTTTATGAAACAGAAAGATTATGAAATAGTGTTTTTAGAAAACTGTTGATAATTTTACCTCAACTTGGGAGAAACTAAGACCTGTGGTTTTTGTGTGAGAGAAGTCAGTACTCAATTTGAACAACTTCTGCAAAAAGAAAAAAAAAGAAAAAAAAGTCACCCACCTGGGTTGAACCTGATTGAGGCAAAACAACTGAGAGAAAATACAATCATTGTGTGGAGACATTTCCTGTGAAATGAAAAGAGGAGGCACATACATGTACTCTCGTGTGAAAAGGAGAAAATGCAAGAGAAATGAAAGGATCAGAATAAGTTATTTGTTTTAAAGAAGTAAAGCTCTAACGAATGCCTTTTATAGTTTATTATTTTATTTCTAATTAAGTTTTTTTTGTTTTCTTCTTGACAAGATTAGACAATAAACTGACTAAAGTACCCTTTTTTATTGTTGAATTTACTGGGGTGACTCTGGTTAGTAAAAATTGCATAGGTTCCAGGTGTACAATTCTATGGTACCTTTTGTATGTGTTGCATTGTGTTCCTCACCAGTCTGTTCTCCTTCCATCACCGTGTATTTGGCTCCCCCTCCATCCTCCCCACCCCCTTCCCCCTTCTCCTCAGGTAACCACTAAACTTTAATTGACTGTGTACACAAGTTTTTGTTTCTTTGTTGCTTTCAGTTTTATATCCCACATGAGTGAAGTCATATGGTTCTTGGTTTTTTTCCTGTTTGGCTTATTTCCTTAGCATAATGATCTCAAGGTCCACCCATTTTGTCACAAATAAAAGTATTTCATCTCTTACTTCATCCGTTATTAGGGAGATGCAAATCAAAACCACAATGAGATGCCATCTCACACCTGTTACAATGGCTATCATCAACAAGACAAGAAATAACAAGTGCTGGAGAGGCTGTGGAGAAAAAGGGACCCTCCAACACTGCTCATGAGAATGCAGATTGGTACAACCACTGTGGAGGACAGTGTGGAGGTTCCTCAGACAACTGGGAATGGAGCTACCCTATGACCTGGTGATGCCCCCTCCTGGGTATCTACCCCTCCAAAACTGAAAACGGTCTGCAAAGGTATCTGTACCTAAAAGTACAATTTTTATATAAGCCAGGCAATGGCTTCCATCAAGAAAAAGGGTGAGTCTGGGAAAGAGAAAAGAGGCCCAAGATGATGCACTAAGAGACACAAGAGAGTAAGAAAAATATCAACATTTCTTATGTAATTTAGCAACAAACGTGTGTAGCATATAATAAGGTATGATGGTTTGGCATTATCCCTGTAATTTGTGGCAGGAAAACAGTCTTGCAGAGCCCACAGTCTTATCGCAAAACACTGAAAAGTACATCAAATGTTCCCAGCTTATAATCAAACAGAATGTTATAGGCCTAGAGAACACACTTTTTCTTTTTAATTAATTTTAATTGTTAAATTTATTAGGGTGACATTGGTTGGTAAAAATTACATAGGTTACAAGTGTACATCTCTACATTACACCGTCTATGTATTACATTATGTGCTTGCCACCCAGTCAGTTCTTTTTCTATCACCATATATACTCAATACTTCCTCTTCCCCCATCTTTAGGTAACCAATAAACTATTGAGTTTGTCCATGAGTCTTTGTTTCTTTGTTACTTTCAGTTTTATATTCCACCTATAAGTGAAGTCATATGTTTCTTGATTCTTTCAGTCTGACTTATTTCGCTTAATAAGATGGTCTCAAGGTCTGTCCATGTTTCACAAATGAGTGTATTTCATCTTTTTTTATCGCAGAGTAGTATTCCACTGGGAACACACTTTTCTACTAGACATTTGTCCTCTCTCTTGCTATTTGTTTAGAAAGTTTCCTTTTAAAATTCTATCCTATTAAATGATTTGGAATGTGGAAGTTGGCATTAATGGATGCAATCTTTATTATTTATTATAAAGATGGACTATAATAGCCTAAATTTTTTTTAAATTATTTTTTAAAAACGTTATGAGTCCTTTTTTTTTTTTTTTTTAAAGATCTATTCTATTTTTTGACACAGAGACAGAAAGAGAGGGACAGAAAAAATGGGGAGGGCCCAGAGCTGTCTTCATAGTTGTATGTCATCAGTTTTCAACATGGTTTTATTCCACACAGTGGACAGGGTCCACGCAGGGCAGGAACTGGGCTGGGGGCCTCCCACATGGGAGGCATGCCCTCTTGAGCCAGGGGCCAAACTGGGGGGTGAGAGCCAAACTGGTGGCCTTCTGCATGGGAAGTACACCGCATGGGCTGGGTCTGGGATTTGATCCTTCGTCCCAGGGCTGCAAAGCGAGCACTTAACCCTGTGAACCATCCTGACTTCTCCCTGAATTTTTATTCTTTCCAGAAGTTAGCTATTTCTAGGTGTTGGTTATTATAATATTTATTATATAGCAGGGTTTCAAATTACAGCTGGTTTGTTTCAAGCCATAAATACTGTAGGCATATTATATATAAATAGGCATACATGCATGAAAAATGCACTCCCATCTTCCTCCCCTCTGGACTCCAGATTTATTCAAATGCTGGGGGACCGGCCATAAAAGGTGGTCAGAGGGGGTTGCATTTGAGCAATGATCTCAGAAAAGGATAGTCAAAAAATGAACAGTCTAATGCATATGCATTCAAACTTCCCAAGGGCTGGGATCTTCCACCTGTATTTAAAAGTAAAAGCTAAGAATGAATTATAAATACCATCATCTAATTTACAAAATAGAAGACAGGTTGAATAACATTCTTAAGACTCCTAGAAATGGTTTACGTTTAAAATACTGCTTAAAGGACATTTGTTTATAATTGATACAAATAGGAAGTTGCCATGATTCTGGTCTGTCATCAATTAGGAATAAAATGTGGTCAACGTTGTTTTCCAATCAGACTTTTATAGTGATTTGGCTAATGGAGTAGAGAAGATAGAAAACACACACACACACACACACACACACACACAGAGAGAGAGAGAGAGAGAGAGAGAGAGATTAAATGGGTATTTTATCTCTATTCTCTCATACTTTGTGAGGTAGGGAAAGGAAAATGTGTCTAAGCTATGACAATACATCATCACTCTACCTGTTAACTTTCCTTAAGGTAGGGTGGAAAGGCAAAGTTAGCCTTAATGAGGGGATAACTGTTAATGTACAGGCTGTAATCTTACCAACAGCTTTCCCCAGCAGGACTTGTGTGTCTGCTAATAAAGCAGGGCTTCCATAAGGCACATCCACCCTTTTCGTTCACCCAAGTACCCTTTGCTGGAATCTGGGACCCAGTGTTGAGAACCACATGTCTCTTAAATCCAACCCATCCTCAACAGAGACCTGCCTTTCCACCCCTACAGTCCACATGCCTTCCTGTACTCTCCTTGCTCTAATTACCTGGGACTTCCCCAAGCCTAGATAATGTAGTCTCCGAGGAGATGATGCCCAGCATCAGGGATGAATGTTTCCAAATGTAAGACACACATCTAAGGAGGCAATTTTAAAGTTGGGGTGGTTTTAGATTAGAGACACTGTTAGACAAACCAATATTTGCATTTCTCAATTCAATATTAATTTATTTATCTCTGCAAATCATGATTTCAATGAAGATAACTTTAAGTTACTAATGTGATGAGAAACTGACACATTTAACAGAGTAAAATGCAAGCAATTTCAGTACTGTCTTGATATTGAATCCTATTCATCTAATAAAAGTAGTGTAATTATATTGTGAAAGTCATTGTATTTTGTTTTATCTAGTTATGTCCTTATTACTTCCTATTCTCCTCCTCACCTCTGTGAACCTCTCAAAAACAAACAAACAAAAAACAGTTACCATATTTTTCCATTTATAAGATGATATCTGTGTCTAAAATTGTTAGACCAATAATTGGGGGTTGTTTTATACAGAGGAGTAACTGTGTATTGACTTCTTAATGTGTTAGAAAAGTAGGGGTCATTGTATACATGAGGGCATCTTATACGTGGAGAAAAAAGTACAGTACTTTCACTAAATCTTTACTACATGCCAGAAGCTATGTAAGTTCTTTACAAGTATTGGCTCAATCAATCCTCACAATGACCTGGTGAGATAATAACTTTTTCTCCCAGTTTATTGATGATAAAAACAAGAGTTAGAGTGGTTAACACTTCTAAGGGCACACAGCTGGTAAAAAGGGAACAGGGATTCGATCTCAGAGGGTCAGGCTCCAGGGAGCAAGCCCCCAGCCTCTAACCTGAATTGTCTCTGGGTGATTCTCGGTAGTTTACGCTGCAGGAATGGTTTCTCATCTCTGCTCTTATGTTTGCTGAGTTACAGGTGACTGATGGCCTGCGGTCCATACATATGTCTTCTTCACTTTCCTACTCTTCTTCCTGATTCCTTTCTGCATCCCTTATGTTCTTCCTGTGGTCATACCATCCGATTCCACAGTATTCTGAGAACTGTATGTTGGGTGGGTGGGGGTGGGGGTGGGGGGTTGGGGGGTGGGTGGGAGAGGAACTCAGCTAGTTGGTGAGTGCACTGCTGATCATCCTCACTGTCCAGGTATTTGAATATGTAGAAATCACATATCAACCACAGACAGAAGGGAAAAACGAAAGTCCAGGTGTCTAGGATCCAAGCATCCTGTAAAGATATTGGAAAAGAGGCCGGCCTTCTAGGACACAGGGCCTCACTGGATTGCCTATGAAGTGATGGCTTTCAAAATCCCCGATCTCAACTTACCACAAGAAATATGTTTCTGTTGCAACTCACAATACATGTATTTATATACAGAACACTGAAACAAAATGTCATAAAACAACAAAACTTTACATATGAGTTGTGCTCTGAAAGCGTCTATTCTATTTTATATCTATTTTTTAAAATTGACTTCATCTTTTTTGATAGGATTACTATCAGAGAAGTGGGGACCATTTAAAAGCCTCTGTGACAGTCTCATGATATTCTTTTGGATATAATTGAAAAAACAGGCACAATCAAAGAAATATTGTGAAAGGACATAAGAAGGAGAAAATACAATAAGAAAGTGGAGCTGTCTACTAGAGAAACAAAGTCGGGGGAGAATATAATAGCTATCTTCCCTTTTTGAAAGGACAGCATATGAACTAAGCATTGGAGTTGTTGTGAAAAACTTGAAGGGGACACACTCAGCAAAGATCTGGAAACATCAGGGAGATGATGTCAGAGCCATGGAGGGACATGCTGTCCCACCTGGCCTGGGTTTCCTGGAGAGCTATTGAGTTCTCTTTCACTGAAGACTCTCACGCATAGATTCCTGGTGATATATATAAAAGCAGTGCAAACGGATGGAGAGTACTGAACCAGATGAACTTCAATGGCCTGCCCACATTTCAAGTTGTGTGATTCCAACACTAAAAAGTCTGTACCTTCTTGAGAAAGAAAAGAGTAATAGTGAGAGTAAGAGAGCCAGTAAGCAGATAAGGCCTTTGTCAAACTCTGAATGGGTTGTTTTGATGACTGACAGATTTATGATGAAATAATTTCCTCTGTTTGTCCTGTAATGAGTGTTTGTACCTTGAGTCTGCAGCAAACTCCTTGCCCTGTGAACATTTCCAGCTGGGTTTCAAAGAAAGGAAATGATTTTGCTTTAGTGACAATTAACAGAATTCCTGCGGATTAGCTTTTTTCCTTATTGTTTTTATCATGGCCAAATTGGTAGCTATTAGAGTAATGAAAGTCTTATAATTTCAAGAGAAAAGTTTACATTAAATTTATTTACACAGCATATGATTTCCTTAACGCCTAAGCCTTATATAAATCCTTTTATTCTGAACACAAAAATATAAACTGTATTTCTAGCCATCAGATTTCTAATACCCTCACACAGCAAGTGTTAACTTCCTTTTTTATTATTTTTTATTTTATTGTTTGAGAGAAGGTGAGAGAGAGAGAGGGGTGGGGGGAGGGCTCAGCGTGGTCTCCATAGTTGCACATCATTAGTTGTGACATGGCTTCATTCCACACAGGTGGATGTGGGGCTGTGCGGGGAGGGAACCAAACGGGCGCCTCCCGCGTGGGAGGCAAGTATCTTTGCCACAGAGCCATCCCCGGTGCTTAGCAGTTGTGCTGCAGTTCAGCATAAGGTTTTGCATAGGCTGGGGTTGGAAATCGAACCCTGGACCTTGTGATTGCAAGACAAGCATCCAACCATGGAGCTATCCCGGCATCCACTTCTATCAATTTATTCACTTTTCATGCTACAAATAAGAATTTTCCTAAGTTCCTCTCTCTCTCTTTCATGTTTCCTTTCTCTTTTAACCGTCCTATTCCTCCCACTTCTCCTTTTCTTACATTTAAGTTCATTGAGAAGAAAGGGATTCGGATGGTGCTTTTCTGGTCTTCCCGTTAGCACTCCTATGAACAAACATATTTTTGCACCTGTCATCGTCATTTTCCCTTCTGTTTCAATGAAAGAAGTGCTCCTCTTTTTTTAAATTAATTTCTTTTTTTTGGAATTTGAGAAGAATTTTTTGCTGTGCAGATAAAGAGAGCTAAATTCTGTTTGTGAAGAATGAGGAGATATCATGGTAGGGTTGGTCACATATAAACCATAAATGTGAGCTAGAATTAATTTTGTTGCCATACAAATAAAATAAAATAATTCCAAAATTTCTACTGTGCCATCTCAAATTTGGTAGCATTCAGCTTGTGACATTGGGATATTCAGTCCACAAGTATCTGTTGCCCTTTTAGCTCATACACGGCAAACAGTTTTATGTTTGGAGCACATGGAATAGAATTCACGTATAGTGATCACATGTGGATTGTGTCATTACCACAGGCATTAACTTCTTTATTCCCTAAATCTCCTCAGAGTTCTTTTCCACTATCAGATTTTCACTGAGATGATGTTTTGCTTCTGCTACTGGCTAGATAAGCAGTTACTGGGCACTGCATGAAAAAATAGAACTTTGTCAGACCCTTTAAGAGATTGTTAAGAAATAATTGGTCTCAGAAAGTTAAAGCCATTTTATTATCCTTACGACACAGCTTTTCTCAGGACATTTTGGTACATTCTTTTCTGAGAGTCTGTAATGACTGAACATTGGAGATAATGTCTTTTACCAAAAAAAAAAGAAAAAAAAAATTATCTCTCTCTACTGCTATCTCACCTATCATCCAGTCTTTTGATTCTACCTTTCAGATAATTTTAAACGAGTTCACTTGTTTTCATCTCTGCCGTTACCACTAGAGTTCACACCAATATTGGTTTCTACCTGGACCACTACATTAGCCTTCTCACCTGTAGCCCTCTATCATTTCTTGTTCTTCTTAAATCCTTTCTCCACACCACCGTCAGAACAATCTTGTGTCTACTGCTGCTGACCAGTAGGACTGGAAGTTGTCCATTATTATTATTGTTATTATTATCATTATTTTTAAAGATTCATTTTATAGTTTTGAGAGGAGATGTGGAGGGGGCGCAGAGCCGTCTCCGTAGTTGTACATCATTAGTTGTGACATGGTTTTATTTCATTCAGGCAGATGTGGGGCCACAGGAGGTGGGAACCGAACCAGGAGCCTCCTCATGGGAGGTGAGCACCTTCACCGCTGAGCCATTCTGGCGGTTACCACTTTCATAGCAGTTCAGTGTATGGGTTTTCATGGGTTGGTGCTGGGAATGGAACACTGGCCTTGCAACTGAGACAAGTGCAACTGCTGAGCTATCCCTACATACCCTGGAAGTTTTCTATTAGATAAACAAGCATAGATGTCTAGGCAGTTGAGTATAGATGTTTCTGTGTGGGAGGCCCCCAGTTTGGTCCCTTCCCCCACTGCATTCTGGCCCTGGCTCGCGGGGGTGTGCCTCCCATGCGGGAGGCCCCCAGCCCAGTTCCTGTCCTGCGCAGCCCCCACCCACCTGTGTGGAACAAAACCATGTCTAAACACTGAAGATGTACAACTATGGAGACTACTCTGGGCCCTCCCTTTTCTCTTTGTATCTCTCTCTCTCTCTCTTTCTCTCTCTCTCTCTCTCTCTCTTGCTCTGTCAAAAATAAAAAAAGAAATAAATCTTTTAAAAATTTTGATTCAGTCACATAAACAATCTTTTTAGGTAAATATATAATCGATTTTGGGTAAAATGTGTGGTCTTTTAGATTTCACCTGGAGAGATGTAGTTTTGTGACCTTGTTGCCCTGGGGGATTGTTGTCCTTGTTCTGTGCTTTGGCTTTTCTGTTCTCTGTGGCAATGTCTCTTGTTTGCCAGATTGCAGCTCACTGTGCTGGCATTCTTGGCTGAGGTCTTGTCACTTAGCTTGATCCAAGGCCAGCGGTTCTCCTTGGCTGACTTGGCGATACCTTGCACACTGTGGTCCTATCTGAGTGTCTGCCCTCTTCTCTATCTGGCCACTGGCCTAGTGGATTATGGATCATCTACCGTATTTTCCGGCGTATAAGACAACCGGGCGTATAAGACGACCCCCCAATTTTACAGTTAAAACATAGGTTTAGGCCTATATTCGCTGTATAAGACTACCCCCCACTTCCGAGGCTGTAGTCTTACACAGCGAATATAGGCCTAAACCTATGTTTTAACTGTAAAATTAGGGGGTCGTCTTATACGCCGGAAAATATGTATCTTCTTACCCTTTATCAGAATGGAGAGATATTTGCTACGGTGGTCCTGTGGCCACCCATTGGTTCTCAGTTAATGTGCCTTCATATTCTTACCCTTGGGACCAGCACTTCTGGGTTTCATCTATATCAGGGGTGGCCAGCAAGTCGATCGCAGTCCACTGGTCAATCGCGAGGCCAATTTTGGTCAAGGACAGATTGCTCGCAATGTCTGGGGTGGAATTCCGTGTACCATGGACTTTGAAGCGATTGTAGAAGACAAAACTTTCTAGCAATAGTTTAATGCATTCTGGGAATTCGCCAAGGTCATAAATTCCTAGAATTCTGACAGCCTGACACTGTGATCTCCGCCCACCCAGACAATACATTTTGACTTATGTGTTACACTTGTCACCGGACGCAATGCGTGAACGCAACAGTTACTACTCTACTCATCGAAGAACACAGTCAGTTAGCTTGAATATTTGGTAGTGTCATACAGTAGCTTCTTTTCTTTTGTATTAACAGTATTATTATCAATCAATATTATTTATCCTTGGTGACCACGTTGAGTTTCAATTTTTCTTCTGTTTAAAATGTAAGTACCTTTTCTTTGTTTTAAATTAAATTGCTTTTCTTACCTATCTAT